>JAQBSW010002808.1:0-95318 GCA_029291075.1 Eudiplozoon nipponicum
AATTACAATACAGTGCTCCAAAATACCAAATTTTTGTTCACAACAGCGAAAAATAAATCAAGCGCCTAACGACAAAGATAGATATATTAGAAATCCGCTTCATTAAAAGTCAAAATTGACGTCAAAAGAATAAACTACTTCGAGATAATTTTCGCAGTAACTACTAGAAGTACTTCACATTACTAAGTACGGATTTAAAAATAAAGTTCAGCATACGTACGATATTCACAGTCAATTAAAATAAGCGTGTACCCTGCCAAGTTAATTGCCTTACCGAAAGCGGTAAATTTAAGCTACAATGCACATACATAATCAATGCAGCTTAATGCCAAGGTAAACAACTAAACTAGGCATGCGAATATAATACAGCGCACTGGACGTGAAAATACCGACACAAACAGAGGCAGATTAGCCGTGTATCTCAAAAATGTAGTATACAACTTCATTATAATTATGTACAAGTCGAATATTGCAAATATGTTAGTTGTTAAAAATTTGCAGGACCAATTAACTGTTCCGTGTTCCGACTAAACATTCAATAAAATAAACACAATATCATTTAAGAAGTTTAGTATGTTTAACAGCTTTAAATATTGCAACTACAAATGAGGTATTGCGTACCTTGTAACAAACTACTTCAAATAGGGCTAATAGTATATACCAAAGTCAACATAAACGAAAGATGTAATCTCATGAACACATGCGTTTCGTGCTTACGGACGATTTATCAATAGGGGGCCGGTGTACGCTCTGTACCCACTATACATTTTGGTAAATAATGTGGGACAATTGGACGATACAATCTCCCATACGAATGTGTGAACCTGCAGTATAGGAGCTAACTTGATATAAAGTTTTCGACAAAGCGACTTCAAAGCCAACTCACTATATGTATTATATATACCGAGCCTGTAAAGAGTACCAATACTACGGTTGTTTTGTCATTACCGAATACCAACACTGTGGTTGCCAAATAGGTACATGGTACCAACAGTAATGTTGCCAAGTCGGTACAAGGAACCAACACTATGGTAATCGAGTCGGTACATGGTACAACCCCTATGCTTGCCGAGTTGGTACATCGTACCAACACTGGTTGCCGAGTCGGTACAAGGAACCAACACTATGGTAATCGAGTCGGTACATGGGACAACCCCTATGCTTGCCGAGTTGGTACATCGTATCAACACTATGGTTATCGAGTCGGAATATGGTACCAACACAATAAATTTCAAGATATGCTAAATTCTACCAATATTCAGAATTAAAACTATTTCTGAACACGTTACTTCGGAAAATCCATACGCTTTGGCCTTGATCGATATCAGCTATCACATTTCACAGTAATGATGACATCATTGATCTAAATATATTATAGTTATATATTGAGTTTTTCGGATAACTAATATGTATGCAATTGTATATTATGTGTTGCACGTCTAGTAACAAATTAGTTCAGATAGAGTCAGAAGGATAAATCAGTCAGCATGAATTAAAAGTATAATCCCATGTACACAAGCATTCCATGCTTTCGGGCGTCTTATCAGTAGGAACCGGTACTACGCCCTATATCTACCATTGATTTGATCAAGGAATGTGAGACAATTTGACGGTACAACCCTCTACATTAATAGAACTAACTTCATATAAATTTTTTTAACAATGCAAATTCAAAACAAATTATATATACGTTATGGACCATACATGTAAAGGGTACAAACACCATGGTTTCGTGGTTTCACGCTTGACTTTTTCCAAACGTTCTATTTGCAGGCATACTATGCAATCAGTTAACAAACTACGGTCTCATTTTCTTCTTAAAAGCATTTCAATCTGTTATCGGAAGTGGTAGTGCTGCTTGTAAGTATATTTTCTTGCAATTTATTAGGTAATTTATCGATCTCACACACATTTACATTGAGCATATAACTATTGCACCGCTTCGACAATCTTATTTAAATCCATTTAATTCGTAAAATATATTTTCTTTGGTGACTAAAAAGCGACAAATTCCAACAAAAGACATCTCATAGTCAAAGTCATTTTCCTCTAAAGATCAAATCTCAATAGTAAAATGATCAGAGTATTTAATTGAAAATATAAGTTAATTAAGTATTGTGAATTCTTTTTGATAGGATATATATTTTTTGTGTACAATAACAATTATTTCAATAATAAGAAATTTGCAACTCAAGAATTAAAATCAGACAAATTATAAACGCGCATAAACAGAGCATAGCGAAATTCAGTTATGGTAGCTTTTAAAAAAATAAGTTCATTTTAAGTAGTTAAGTTAAAACATACTATTCACTTAATATTCATCTTTATACTTACCGATGAAGAGGAGAGAAAATTTCCTGATTCTGAGAGCCTCTACAATTTCCGTTAAAATAAAAAATGTAATGGACATAAGTCAGTATGACAGGTTCAATAAAATACAAAAAAACATATAAAACTCGTTTGCCTAAATCAGTGCCAACCTAGTCATATCCACTTGTGATAGCATACTTTTAAAAATCATGATATTGTCGAGGCAAAAATAAATGAAAGCAGCATTGTCAATAACACATTCTACTAAAAATTAATTTTACGAATCATATAATTTATGCATTAAATTATATAAATAATATAAATAATATATAATAATATATAAATTAAAATTTATGCATTAAAAATTGTCGTATACATGTGCTACTGTTAGTAGAACGATGTTAAATGTCTAAATTTTAAAATAAATAAACTTAATGTAGATTTGACATTCATAATATAGGCGGTATTAATGTTACTAGGTTGTATTATTTTAACTTCTTATTATGAACTATATGTATATATTGTGTACATTAATTTAATTGATTCTGGTCCTTTTGACAAAGCAAATGCGCCCATGTTCGAAACCGAATTTAAAAAGGACTAATGCAATGCATAGTTTATATATATATATATATATATATATATATATATATATATATATATATATA
This sequence comes from Eudiplozoon nipponicum, assembly GCA_029291075.1. Lineage (NCBI taxonomy): Eukaryota > Metazoa > Platyhelminthes > Monogenea > Mazocraeidea > Diplozoidae > Eudiplozoon > Eudiplozoon nipponicum. The sequence continues at coordinate 2,979 of JAQBSW010002808.1, forward strand.
TATTATAAAATCCATTACACCTACGTGATAGGTAAACGTTTTTGTGTCAATTGCTCTTGAGTTCTTATACAAGGTGTAGATTAAACCGACAATTTTTATCCAAATCTATGCTTCCATTAAAGAATAATTCATTTTCACTTACCAAGGCGGTATGATTTCTATCTTACAGTGACAGATACAGGATGAGTGGTTGAAGCTTATGTACAAAGCTTTACAACATAGGATCAACCCGAAGGAAGAACTATTAAAAAATATAATTTTATATATAACTTATATGAAAGATCGAGCAAATTCTGGACGATACTTGAATAGATCTCGATAAGGACGAAACTTCTTTACTGGATGAATTGTCTTTGCTAATTTAGGCAATGCTTCTTTTTTACTGTCATATAAGCATATATACATAAACATAAATACATATATACATACATACATACATACATACATGCATACATACATACATGCATACATACATAAATACATACATACATATATACATAGATTCATACATGCAAACATCTAAAAATACATGCATACATAAATACATACACACACAAATACATACATACATAAACACATATATACATACATACATACATACACATACATACATAAATACATACATACATACATACATACATACATACATACATACATACATACATAATACAAACATGCATGCATGCATGCCTGTATACATACATATCACACACACACATATATATCTATCTATATATATATATATATATATATATATATATATATATATATATATATATATATATATATATACATACATACATACAAACATGCATACATACATACATACATACATACAGACCGAACAACCTATATGCAAAATCTAATGTGCGAAATCATGGTGCTAATATGGAATGTCGAAATTATGCCTTATAAGTATACACAGATATTAGACACTTAAATTAAAATTAAACTAACATGTTTAATTTCTGCAAGCTCTTAGCGGCCACATTATCATTACCCACACCAGAAAGATGACCAACACTCCGTTTGCGCAACGTTTCTTGGTTTGCTGACGAAGAGTCAGGTGCTGCAGGTATTGCAGCCTGATAAGAGTGGCGAAAACGTGAACCAACTGGTCCAGCATTTAAAGAAGGTATATTACTACGTCTAGGTATTCCTGACGATTTAAGAGCAGATTTGCGAACTGTCATCGGCACGCTACCAGCTGAAAAAGGGGCACCACTTTTCCCACCACCAGTTGAAGCACCAGCTGGCAGTGAAAATTTGTTTGCTGACAAGCGAGCGTCTGAAAAATTAACAACTGCCTGGAAAAGCGAAAAAATATTGCAAAAACAATCTTGTATTAGCTATAGCCAATTACTAAAAATCCTAACATTCTGGCTTTAATGTTATATATATTGAAGATTGATTCCCGTTTGTTACTTTTCCGTCGTGCTCTGATATTCACCATGGTAGGTTGAAACATGTCAGTAAGTACAGCTTACAGTAGTTTTTCTTTCATGTCATAGGCTAAAAACGATTCGGTCGAAGCTCATCTCAATTTCTCAAGCATAATTCAAAGAATAGCATCGTACATTTGTTATTGCTTAAAGATATTCATGTATAACATGATTTCGAAGTCTGACGCTTATTAAAATAACCGATTTAGTAAAAAAAAGGCTTAGTCGAATTCTCTTTCAATAATTGCGTGGATAATTCTAAAAACTGCCATATATTAGCATCGTGTAAAAAATCCCTGACCCCAATAGCTAGTACTGTTCTGTTGACACCCTGCGTGGACACCTCTAGTATTTTGATTTTATCTCTATACGCTAACCGAGTTTAATACTTTAATGAAACGCAGTCATTATTAGATTGGCGAGTTTGTCAAAATTTTCATACGTTACCCTTTCTTCCTCCATAATCTTGATAATTTAACACTGCAAAATGATAAAATCCCACCACAAATAAGTAACATAGTGTTCCTTTAACAGCGCGAGCATAATTATCAACTTGGTGATTTGACGGTTCCAAATCACAAGCTTATGTAAGAAGTATAATTCTGCTTATGGCGATTCCTAATATCCTCGTGTGTTTACTCCCCGCCGACATTTACGAAATTTCAACGTATCTTCAAACTCTTAAATTCTAAGCCACTTCTTAATAAATTAGCCACATTCAAGACAGCTGATAAAACAGTTTTCATATCTAATACAATCAAGGTTTCGAACATGATATATAATACCTGACCCATCAAGTACTTACGTTTTTTCAGTATAAACTAAGAATTGTATAGTGTAGAAAATCCATTTCATCCAGTAGACCGGTTTCTTCCTTATTGTCTATAATCAACCGGTCTACTGGATGAATTGTCTTTTATATACTATACGATTCTTAGTTTATAATGACAAAATGTAAGTACTTAATGGGTCAGGTGTTTATATCAGGTTCGCAACCTTGATTATAGTAAATTTTATCACCGCCCGCGCAATCAAAGTTCGTTTAATTATTATGTTGTCACAATTGAGTTAATTAAACCGGTTAAATTGTGTAAATAAAAAAGACAAAAGTTCTGTGCCCGTGTCTAGCATTTATTTGTCAATTTACCCCTTGAAATCAGCAGGCTCCAACCAACATATTTGGTTTGTAGTATGCAATATGTTTGCCCAATAATGGGTGTTTATTGTTATGAAGTTGCAGTTGTAATTATGAGAAATATTAGCGGATAAATATATTCTATAAATTTACCACATTGACTTATTCGGACTGTAGAAAGTGATAGTTATTTCTCATCAATCTGTTATACTAACAAAAATGTGTTATTCCAATAGAAATAGTTAATGAGCGCAGAAAGTGTGTTGTTGTTGTATGAGCATCATGAAAAATAAAGACTAAAATAATACAAATAAAAGCTGTTATGAACATCTACTCCGCCAACAAACGCATTCTAACAACGATAATAATAGTAAAAATAATAGTAATAATGGCAATAATAATCTTATTAATATGAAAAACTGAAATATTAATAATACAACAACTATTACTGATAATGAAAATATTAATAATAATAATAATAATAATAATAATAATAATAATAATAATAATAATAATAATAATAATAATAATAATAATAATAATAATAATAATAATAATAATAATAATAATAATAATATGAATAATAATAATATGAATAATAATAATAATAATAATAATATGATAATAATAATAATAATAATAATAATAATAATAATAATAATAATAATAATAATAATAATAATAATAATAAGATGAAGAAGAAGACGGCGAGGAAGAATTAGGAGGATGAAAAGTAGAAAAAAAAGAAGAAATTAAAAATAGTTATAATAATGATAATAAACTCTATCGAAAACCTTTATCAGATTTTTTAAGCAATTCTATTACAATTTTACTGACAGACAATTTTACAAAGTTTTGGTTGAGAGCAGTTAACTTACATGCATACACATGCATAGACATTACATGTCTAGTAAAAATTAAATCAATTCCAATCACATAACCAACCTAGCTACAATAAGGCAATGCCAATTTCTTTAATCAACCTGATGATTGTCTAGCAAAGACAGATTTGAGTATTGTGTGAAAATTTTCATTCATAGGGGATGACAATGTTCAAGTTTAAGGAAATTGAACTACGGAACACAAAGTTACCCTGATCTAAGGAATGCACAAAAGGAGTATTTAGAGTGGTATTGTGGATGTCGCGGTATGCTCATGTGGCTAAGACTGCCTTTTAAACTGCTGTAAACAGTCTTGACTACTACTGTGGAATTGAGTCAGTAAAGAAGAAAGCAGTCTCGTAGGCGCTTTGGCACCGCGATTTAACGCCATTTTTTGTCTATACGATCAATACAGAAATAAAATGATACTGTGCGCAAAAGATAGCATATCGGGTAAACATGATGATTTCGCACTTGAAACATATTCTCTTGTTATATACTGTTTTATGCGAAGAATCCTTTTATATATATATATATATATATATATATATATATATATATAATTGCGTATTAGGTGTTGTGCAACTAGGAACAAATTAGATCATAACACCAAAGCCAGCAAGAACAGAAGGTTTAATCTTATATGAACATTCATTTCGTGCTAACTGACGACTCGCCAGTAGGATCCTGTATTACGCCCTATATCCACTATATATTTAGGTGAGGAATGTGGGACAATTGAACAGTACAATCTCCAATACGCATTTGTAAACCTGTAATAGTATAGCTAATTTCATAGAAAGTCTTTGACAATGCGACTTCAATGCCAACTTACTATATATAATATATGTGATAAGCCACTAAAGTGTACCAGGGCTATTGTTATTGTGTCAGTACTTGATACCAACACTATGGTTGTCGAATATGTACAAGGTGCCAACACTATGGTTGGCGAGTCGTTTTTTAGTGCCAACAAAATGGATTTCAATGTAGGCTAAAGGTCACTCAAATTAATAAGAACATTTAGCTCTGTTGCTCCAGCAAATCCATACACTCCTTTCTTGATTAATAAAAAACATAAAATTTCCCGGCAGGCACAAAACGAAGTGCCAACACTATATTTTGAAACTCTCTCTGGGTGAGTCATCAAGAAACCGAAGAATGAGGACATTTTGATTGATGAGTAAACATCATAAACATGAGGGTGTATGTGGAGGTTAATTAATTTGTTGAAAATCAATTAACTCCTCATATAAAAATACATTAAATTTCATTTTTGGACATTTGATGTTATCGCTTGTTTTATTGAACAATATTGTGTTTAAAAAAATATTTTAATTCTTTTTTGAAATTTTCCTTTGTAAATATTTTAGAAGATTATGAGTTTTTTTTGTTGATCATTATAATAGAGTCTGATTGAGATTTTGAGTTTCGTGGTAAACTTTGCTGAGGGTTCGGGCTTGAGACACTTTGCTAATAAAGTATTTAAATTATTGTTTTTAATTCACGTTTTTGGTAGGATCTCAAATTTGCTTCAGGTAATGTTAGCTATACTATTTCAGCTATACACATTCGTATAAGAGAGTGTACCGTCCATTTGTCCCACAATCCTACCAAAATATATAGGGCGTAATACTGGCACTTACTGAGGAGTCTACATTAAACACGAAACGAATGTGCACATGAGATCATACCTTACATTCATGCTGACTTTGGTTTATCCCTCTGGTCATATTTTAACTAATCTGTTACAAGGTGCGAAAGTTCTAACACACAATTGCATATTCTGTTATTGATTCACTATTAAGATTGCGTAATCAGTCACCAGGAGCAAAAGAACTCATCTTAAACAATGAAGTGTTACTGTTTTTTTGCGCATTTCAGAATATTGCTATCAAACGTTGAGATAGCTCGCGCAGTCTGTAGATTAACTATTTAGATAAAAATATGCTTTAGGAGTCAAATAAACAGTATAATATATTGTGGTTTCAACAAATGCATTGGTTAGAAATGCTCAACGAAATTTCAACGAATCAAATTTCAAATACTAAAAATAATAACCATCAAGATATATTACCATAAATCTGGTTTTTTTACATTTCAACAATATAAGCCAAAAATAAAACTATGGAAAACGACATAAACATAAAGAAAACAGTAATCTAACACAAGGATATACACACAAAGAACTCAGCTATAAAGACCTACTTAGCTCAACATCACAAGCGGCAAGAAACAGACTAATGAGATAGCATCGTAATTTCTCCATAACCATACCACCTATGCAATTTCCGACTACGTGGCCTCACTTCTATGTGTTACCCAGGTAGATCTATCTCACTCTCTCCCTACATTATACTTCTCTATGGTTTTGTTTTCAGTTATTCCTTTTTATTACTACTACTATTATTACTCTATTATAATAATATTAGTAGTAGTAGTAGTAGTACCTAGTAGTAGTAGTAGTAGTAGTAGTAGTATTATACAGAGTTTTGCATCATATTGGCAGTAATACAGCTGTTAATAAATGCTGATGTATTGTCGCCTGTGATTATAGTAATAATAATAATTATTATATATATATATATTAAAACTACACTTAATTTAACCAGAAAACTACACCGATTTTTCTCTGCCGTAAAACCATTAAATTCATAGCTCTGCATCGGTTGCAAATAAACACTAGGACTTCCATTCCTAGTATTACTTTGAGTCTATTTTATTCTAAGCTCAACCTGTTGGTCTACATGGTAAAATAAAGATTAAGGCACTGAAGCACCACCAATACATCCACATGGCCCAGAACGTACACAAACCATCACACCAACGATAGGGTCAGATCTCTGTGATGGACCTTATATATAAACTGTGGTTATTAAAATTGACGTTGTGTGATGGTGACGACAATGTGTGACTGCCTAAAATACGATTAGTGTTTATCTCAAGTGTGCAAACTTGACTTTCAAATTGCGTTCATTTCAACAAACTAATTTATTCAGACTTTTGCTCACCTTTGCAATCTGTGGACTAGACGGCGTGAGAGCAGGCTGCAGACTGTTTGGAGACGAACGAGCGTCGCAACCTTGGGAAGAAGCTCCATTTGTTCCAGGCATAGTGATCAAATTTGGCGGGCTGACAGGTAACTTGGCAACAAAGTATACACCTACGCTCAGATAAACCGGTTCCGGTTGCCCAGCCGCGGAAGCCTCATTTACCTATTTGTGGTAATTTTTAGAAAAATGGGCCTTTGTCAACAAATGAAAGTTTAAAGTTACATGAATAACATGATCTGTGCTGTAGCCAACACAGAGTTGTTGATAGTTCTTCACTTTAAGCAATTGAAAGTCGTTTCAATATAAAAGAAAGTGATTTCATTGCATAATTTTCACTTCATTAGTTCATTTTTAAATCATTATAAACACATACTTCAGAAAATCTACCAGCCGTTTAAATAATGAATATGAATTACGAAGAGGTTATATATACATATTATATATTGATATATATATATATATATATATATCATAGATTGATTTTAAAATCTCACGATCTGCCTTGCATCACATACAGTGTTTGCGGTGGAAGGTACAACATTTGGATTGTTGCTGGTCTGTGCTTCATTTTTCGAACTATAGGCAAGTCCTGAAAAAAGACGTGTAACCTCTCTGAAAAGCACTTCCTCGGTGGGACCAAGACGCCGTAGATCAGCAATTCCTCTTCGGACAGTGTAGCACATCTGGTAGACTTGAGGATCTTGGTCCCGACTGATTTTATAAGCTATATGCAATAAAAAAAATAAAATAGTAGCAATAAATTAATAGTATGTAAGTTTATAATAATAGAAATAATTAGATATTATTTAGAGCCCTGTAAATCCCAAACGTTTTTATCTCATTATTAATGAACACGAGCGCGACCAGTAAATTAATCTTGTCTACTGAAGGCCCATTTATAATATCTTCATCATAGCAATCAGCATTGCATCAGTGTTATAAATCTGATTCTTAACTACGTACAAACTTTGATAATATGTAAACGAGAAAATGTAATTGATGAATGTTTGCATCTCGCCAAGATGAAAATATTTACCCAAGCAGCAGACAAAAAAGGCCATACCTCCATACTACACGAGTAAATTACAACGAAACGTGGCATTTGTAGCACGTCTTCCGTGTGGCATTCACAGTTTCGTTCCATAACAGGGCTAAACTTCGAATTTTATCTTTATTTCAAAGAGAAGACTTATAAAAATATATTACTTTTACTAAAAATCTGCAAAAAGAGATCGCCATTGCGAATGATTGAGTACCAAATAACACAAGGATTTCAACCAATATTATGATCAGCACGTAGATCCAATGCTGGAAAACCAAACTACTACCAACCAATATCATCATAATCATCATAATCATCATAATCGTCATCATCATCATAATCACCATCAACAACAACGACAGCATTATCATCATCATCATAAACAACAACAGGAACAACAACAACAACAACAACAACACCATTACCAATAATTATGATCAGCACGTAGATCCAATGCTGGAAAACCAAACTACTACCAAACAATATCATAATAATAATAATCATCATCATCATCAACAACAACGAAAACAACATTATCATCATCATAAACAACAACAACAACAACATTACAAATAATTATGAGCAGCACGTAGATCCAAAGCTGGAAAACCAAACTACTACCAAACAATATCATCATCATCATCATCATCAACAACATCATCTTCATCATCATCATCAACAACAACAACAACAACAACAACAACATTATCCTCATCATCATCATAAACAACAACAGGAACAACAACACCATTACCCCCGAATGCAAGAAAACAGTCCTTAATGACTGATGCTTTCCTGCAATACAATTAAATGAAAATATCTCTCTATCTTGTTCAGATGGAGATATTTACCTAGGTACCAGGCATAAGTGAGGCAACCTAGACTCCTTAACACACCATTACAACTAAGTCCGCTTCAAGACAAGATTATTTCGGCAACACCTGGTGGAATTCGTCATCAATGTATTTTGCCAAGCAAAAATCTGCCCCCCCCCTAGCGTTTCAACTCCTTCAGCCTAGGTTGAGTAAATGGCGTTCTAGCGAGCAATCCAACTATGGGTAAACAAGAAATGTGACCAAACCAGCGCAATTAACTAAATTTAAAGCACATTCAATTATATTCCTAAGTATGCTGTTGATCAGAGACGGTCTTCAAGGAAAAGTAATATGTTGGATGGCCTATTTATTCGTATTACTCAGCATAGATAAACTTGACAAGTAAATAAACCCTTCTAGGGACTTACAACAAGATTTGTTACGTTAATGGAAATAATAACAGCCAAGACACAGCACCGGTTGAAATCGAGGCTCTACAATTTGCAGAATAATAGCCAGAATTCCTCTGTGATCTAATGTATATTGCACTAGCCACTTCCAGACAATTTTATGCTTACATTAATTAGAATTTTTAAACAGTTTTCTCTAATCTCCAGCCTATATTTCTAGGTTTGCATAGCCGACTAGAAACGTGGGAAACATGTTTCTCAATTCTTTACCTGTACGCAATAAAATTGTATGCTTAAATCATTTATTGTTAGGATGTTATATCGGCTCGTTAATGAAATGTGTTTTACTGTCCCTGGTTCAGGATCCCCCCAGTCACATCCTCTACCCTACACAAGTTAAATCTATTACACCGTACATCGGTTGGCCCTGACTGTACATACGAAATAGTTTCATTATTCGGCAATCGAGATTTCGTACAGGCCACTGTAGAAAAATTATCTTTCGTTATGTTGTCTTTCGAAATTCAATTTGCCCACTCGTTATATTACATCATCCATCACCTGCTTAAACTGTGTGGATTTAAAATCACAGTTGATTAAGACGAAATGAATGTGTTTTTCCTTAAATTTCGTCTGTATCGTGCATATGTGCGTGCAGTGATTGTATACACCAGTGAAGATCATCGAGTTATATGTACATTTGATCACCGTTGCCGAACTGCATGACAAAATAGATGAGCAACAAAAAAAGACAACGCTGAATTATTTGGGCGTAATTTTTAAACATCGTTATGTACTCAGCTTTAAATGAACAAATAGAGATCTATTAATTGCATCAGCATCGTCGCGTTTTACGAATCCTTACAATTGGGTTACTTGACAACGTACGACCTTCTCAGCCAGCGCAAGATTGGCGTACGACACACCGAGAGCGAAAGTTTACATGCAAAAAATAACTCGTCAGTCCAAAAGCCCACTTGCGTAGATAGCGCGTCTATCATGATTGCGCTCACGTGCTTAATGCATTTTTTGATTAGAAACGCCGTGTGTCACCACATAGAATCATGATCAGTGGCAATTATTTTGCAGATTTCCCGTAGTCATCTTCTTCGGAATCTGCTTATCCTCAGTTGGCGGATTAAACTTCAAGATAAGGTCATGATAAGTGCACATAGGATGGGTATACGAAAAAAATAATAGATGATCACATTCTAACCTTTTAGAAATGCAAAGCCTCTGTTGACTAATCACTTATCTCTATTTCTAAATAGATATATATATATATATATATATATATATATATATATATATATATGATATGTGTGTAGTGTGTGTGTGTAGTCGTGGTAGAATTTGAAAATAGGCATCAATCGAAGACACAAATTAAACAGAGCATAAGATGACTTAACTTCTTCAGCGTCTGCAACCTGTAGTCTACAATAACAATGTATAATTGCCAGATAAAAATAAATGTATTTCTGGATAAGACTTATGAAGTAAAAGGTATCGCAACAAATGCTTATCATTCTTGGTATACTGTACCTGGAAGGAGGCGTGACATCACCATGACAGACTTTAATACGGTGCCCAACCGCTCGAACAGCCTTGATTCTCGAAAGTTTTCAACTGCAAAATCTTCAGTGCCCTCCTCAGCAGAGCCACCAACCAGGATGTCACCTGAAATTGGGTTGACTGGATTGCCTGCATTGGCAGTTGCCTGTTCATTCTACATAAAGTCGTGTGCAAGTCAGACACAAATAATAGACTACGTCAACGTTTGGCATTACTATTACGTGCTCAAAAACTGTCAAGCAGCCTTTATGCCATTCGATAATTGCAATTGTTATACAGACATGCAAAATAATTCGCGAAAGATTGCAATTAAAATTCTGACTTTAACAGCAGCTAATTTTACACACATTCTGATGTTTTAATAGTAAGAGTAAAATCTAAATGGTTGACCGGCTTTTGTGTTTTCGCGAAATCTACCAAACCTGAGCATTGTAAATAGTGACACAACATCACCTCTGCCAACTCGTAGTGATGATATGACATATAAATCACCTGGTGTCTGGTGATGGAATTGCCGGCAGTAAGATTGCGATCTGCGTCCAATCGAAACTGCCAAACCTCAGCTAAAGCGAGACGTCGATGCTTGTTCGCGCCAGGCGGGAAATGGGCTACAATCTCCAGGCTGAAGGTGTCGCGAACACGCACTGGAAATCCGCCCGCGCCTGCCTCCAGTGTCTGTTTGATTGTGGCTCCAATTTCAGGATCTTCTTCTACATACACCATCTGCGAATCGTAAAAAAAAGAAGCTCATTATTATAAAGCAAAATAATGCTCGATATAGGCAAATACCGCAAAAGCAATGATTAAATCAAGTCATTCACAAGACGAGCATCGTGAATTGAGCCCAGAAAAGTTAGGAAAGCCATCATCAACATGTCCCGCCAAACAAAAGTCAAAAATGACTAATGTTTCACTGCCATATAACCATAAGAAGTGAAAAAATTATATAAATGAAAGCAGAAATAATATATTAGACAAATTATTAGTGAGATTTACGAAAGAGAGAGAGAGAGAGGCAGAGAGAAGGAATACCTATCTACTATGAGTAAGTTTAGCAGGATAACTCACAGAAATGAGGCAAACTAAACCTCTCCACAACACCATTATGGCCAAGTTAGCATCCGGGCAAGGCAACATCAGCAATACAGCTTCCTTGCGGATTTCACTGTATCACGTCATAAACAAACCAAAACTCGCAGCTAACTTTGACCTACTAACGAAAGAATGTTACTAAAACGATTCTTCTAGACATCTGCAACAAAATCGCCACCGAGCTCAATTCGATGCCATATCGCTAAGGGTTTCTAACCAAGAACTATGATGCGCACGAGGACCCTATCCTGGCAGTCGAGTGGGTCCTATACTATCCAATTTGGATAGTATAGGACTTCAACTGTCTCTGCCATGCCAAAATCTACCCACCTTGTTTCTTACGCCAATCTGGTGTTGGATGAATTTAATGGCTATATTTATGCTAATGACTCGTTGATCCCATACTGACGTTTTACTAGGTAGACATGCGTCGCGCATGCGCCTGTGCATATAATTGTTAAACATTCGTGCCGTCCTATTATCCCAAATTCCTCACACAAATATATAGTGGTTAAAGGGCATCATACCGCCTCCTACTGATGAAACGCCAGTAAGCACGAAACGAATGTGCATGAGATTATACTTTCCGTTCATGCTGCCTTTGGTTTATCCTTCTGGTCACAACTGAACTAATTTGTTACTTGGTTCGCAAAACCTAATACATACTTGCATATATATTAGGTCTCCGCAACAAACAGTATTTAACATTTGGTTAAATATAATCACAACGGTGGGCATCAAATCAGGTATGATCAGTAAAAGGCGGTGTGTCTCTTACCTAGACCAAGCTGACGCGTAGTGTACACTAAAGTTACAGACTAAACATTACCTTAAACAAATAAAATTTTGCACCTTATGTGCCTTAATAGACAATTCAATCAGAATAGTGTCTGTGGCGCATCTTCTCATGAAATGTTTTTGTATAGACAGAAAAATCAAGTGAAATGCCTTATTCCAAAAAAAACGATTAAAGCGATTAACTTTACCATTAAATAGCAAAACGATTGCAAAAGGTTAATGTTACACAACTATACACAAATAAAAATCTAGGTTACAAAAAAACCCACGCAAACAAAATTGCAGTTCATCAGGCCTCCTCAAAAAAGACTCCGTTTGCAGCTAGGTTAGTGAATATATGGTGTAACATGATCAAGTAACGGATATGGCGATGCCAAACACTATCGGAACCGCCTCGATAACCCGGGAAACAAAATTTATAAGTACGCTTCGTAGACCGTGTTCTATTCAACGCACACTGTCTGTGATTTTATACTGCGTAATTACTAAAGATGGGGAGCTCCAGAAACTATCGTGGCTCAATATGGTTTTGGTCACTGTCAATTGCGCGTCAGAACACGTTAAATGTAAGTTACGTTAATTCTATTTGATGTGCTATCATTATCTAATGAAGTTAATGAAAAAATTTAAGACCAATAATTAGTTCAACATGCCGCTAGAATGTGTCATAAGCATTGATCTTAATGTTCGTTCTACCCAATTATCGTGTGTCCATTAACTGAAAATTACCGACATTTTTTCACTATAGAACAAACATTGATCGCAGTGGATGAATATTAATTTACCCTTTACGTGTGATGTATGACATATTAGTGATCTGAAACGTTGGTGAGGATGAAATTGTAAATTTCTTAAAGTTAACTAATCGAATGAGCTAAATTTAGTTTACCCGTGAAAGAGAGTCATCAGGTGAATTACCGTTTTTGGATTCCAAGTTAATTAGAAATAGTCAGTAATTAAAGACAAATTTTTAGGAAGAAGACTTACTCGGGAATTCTGGTTAATTTCAAGTCAAATCACCCTTATCGCAAGAAAATTGTAATCTTAAAATCACCAAAAATAAGAAATCCAAATTTAAAATAATTTTTTTTAGGAAATTGGAACTAGGCAGGCTGGGTGATATGTTTATCCTCCAAATTTAAAATAAGTTACGATGTCAGATACTGCAAGACAGTGTAATCCTAATTTGAAGTCTTTAAAAAATGATAAAGCGAAAGAAAATCATATGATCCTGATGTCACTAGACTATAAACTATGCGGAAAAGTAAAATCAACATCTTTAAAATTGAATATAAGAACCGTTGTAGGACAGTTCCTAAACTTGGGCACTGGACTGCCTAATCAAAAAGCAAAAATGAACTATTAAAAATATCAGGTGTACGAAACCCCATGCAATGACTGTAGTCTTATGTATGTTGATGAAACCATGCGTCCAATCAAGGTAAGATGAGGAATTTGAAGCTCACATCTGTCACAGTCTAAGAATTTCGGAGTAAGATTGGCTTATTAGTGGCCTGATTTTCTCACTACTAGTTAATCCATTATTGATAAAAGAACCTTCTAAATTTCACCAAATAATCGTACTTTTACTGTAATTTTAATATAGATCTCTTAGTGAATTTAACGCTTATAATGCTTATTGTTTCGTTAATTAATTTTCATAATTTTCTTGTTGAAAAATTACTTATTTTATTTAATATCTCACATAAGTTTCTCATTTTACCAAATTTGATCAATTACTCGAAAAAGAGTTTTGTGTTTTACCCCCATTCTATCGATTAAGCTCACTCTGATACTACATCATTACAAATGTTAAGAATAAAACATTAGTCTGGCGTCTGCAAAGGATAAATTAACACCTATTGATTTCAGTTACACTAAGATGGACGCATACGTGCATTAATTATATTTAACCAAGTTTTTTAGATATATATACACTTAAACATGCACATACGTGACGTGCGCCTATCTAATGCTATTAAAACAGCAGTTATTAAACAAGCCAATTCCAAGTATAGCTTGAATGGTTTGAGTGGAATTTCACACGTGCATGGCTCAACTGATTTCTTATTTTATCATTTATCTTGACATAACATTATTAAAAATGTATCTGATTTATTGAACTCCTCGCCCTATAATGTAAGGACAACCTCAAATACGTCATTTCATATAGTGAATATTAAGCAAATAGTCTAACGCAGGTAAAGTGGAAATAAATATTAAACTACTCTGGTTTCATTTATTTGGTTGTACATAGCAGTAATGCTCATAAACACACACACACACACATACACATACACACAAGTGACACACACTATCTAGTGAAAGGTCAGTCATAGATATAAATAACATGGCTAAATGAAATAACGCACTTGTTGCATTAGCTTGTTTATAAGATTTCTGATGTACAGATGACCGACGAAGGATTCAGAGAAAATATCTCCAACAAACAAAAAACTGAAAATCAACACAGATCGGGTAGCTTTACTGAAAATACGCAGTTATCTGCTCAACCCTAGCATCAGATAAGAGGTCTTACACTTTGAGTATCAATGCATTTTGCGGCCACGTATGAAAGATGCTTTACCATACGCAAGATCAGTATGCGGCTGATTTGTGGGCTTCATTATATAAAAGTTAAATACTGTTTGTTGCGGAGAACTAATATATATGCAAGTATGTATTAGGTGTTGCGAACCTAGTAACAAATTAGTTCAGTGATGACCAGAAGGATAAACCAAAGACAGCATGAACGGAAAGTATAATCTCATGCACATTCGTTTCGTGCTTACTGGCGACTCATCCGTAGGAGCCGGTATTACGCCCTTTAACCACTATATATTTGGTAGAAGAATGTGGAATAATAGGACGGTACAATCTCCTAGACGAATTTGTAAACCTGCAATAGTGAAGCTAACATCATATAAAGTCTTCGACAATGCGACTTCAACGCTAAGTCACACTATATAACATATATACCGAGTCTGTATAGAATACTAACACTATGGCTATTGTGTCAGTAACCGATACCAACATTATAGTACCGAAAAGCTACATGGTACTAGCATGAGGGATATCAATGTACGTTATAGTTCACCGAAATTGAGAATTACAACTATTTCTGAACACCTGTTTCTCCAGTAAATCCATACACTCTGGCCCTGATCGATATCAGTTATCCCATTTCGCGGTAAGCATGACATCATTCAATTCAATATATAACAGTTAAATACTGCTTGTTTGCGAAGAACTAATATATATATATATATATATAATACGCTATAATTTGCCCTGTACAAGATACCAGTATCCACCAATATAACAGCATTCGACATATGAAAAGATGTAAAGCTTCACAGATGAGGCATTTGCTATAGAAATACTTATATAGAAGACAATCACTAAAAGGCTGCAGGTGTTTCGTTGCTTCGTTATGCACTAATTGAACAATAATGCAGAAAACATTTTCTGTGCCCCGAAACAGGCTAACTAGGCCAAATATATAAACAGAGCCGAAGTTTACGTGATATTTACTTGAGAGAATTTTAGTTTTAAATAAAAAAATGAGTGGCATTAAAAAGCACATTGCTACAGTTAATAGTGTATTTTTTCTTCGATCACATATCACCTAGTTCTTTGGTGTTCGCGGGTTTTTGCTTTGCACTATCAGTTTCGCAAGGATTCGATTGATTCCTATTCACAATTACGCATCGATTTGATCTTCGATTTGGCTGGGTGCGAATTCGTCCCCTTCTTCCGAAGGCTTCAACATCGTACCTAATTTCCAGTGGTTAGTATGAACGAAGTTGAAGCCTTCGGAAGAAAGGGACGAATCCGCACACAGCCAATAAGAAGATCAACTCGATGCGTACTTGGAAATAGGAATCAATTGGATTTGTGCGAAACTGACAGTGCAAAGCAACAACCCGCGAACAAAACTCGCGGTGAGTCAACATATGACGCTCGCACCTCGCACAAAAAACCCTTCAATACATATCTGCCTAGTTTTTCGTCAGGGTGAAACCGATGGTGTACTTGAAATGACACCAATGACAATCATGCCGATGGCCTTGTGGATAGATCAACTTTAAACTAAAAGGCGTATGCCTAGTTTGAGCCAAATTGTTGATTCCGCCTACTATAGCTACGTTGTTTATACGAATTAAACCAATGTCTAATAGAAGAACTACACATGAAGTGTGAGTAATGTGAATAACATTTACAGTCGGGTAATTTATAAGAATCCATTTGCCAGGAACAGATCACATGCAAAGCTAAAAGCTATTATTGATTTATTACAAAACTAGGCGGCTGTTTGCAGTTGCTCAGGTCACTAGCCTGCCCAACATTGCTAACAACGGCCATTATCTCAAGCTTTAACACATACAGCAGGATCAAAGCCACTAACAGGCACAAATCTGATGTAAAAATGAAATTGTGCAAAAATTAATACGAACACGCTTTACCTACGCACTTTTATGCGAAAAACGTTATTGGCTGAATAAATTAAAAAGAAGTAGGTTTTAAAAAACGAGAAGCAAGCACATCGCCATGAATTCTTTCAAATGAAACAAAAGAATGCTCTGCGAGAAATTCATGGATGTAAAAAGTTGTAGGAGAATAGTATATTGTCTGACGAAATACACTAACATCAAAAGAACTAACATTAGAACACCTGGCATTGGTAGAATTTATTAAGATAATTTGTGAGTCGTAATGCGCCAGTACAGTTTTGCGCTTATCATCTCATATTTTTTAAACTAAGCAATAGAATATTGATAGCAAAAACATAAAAAAAGGAGCAGACATAAAGGCACATGATCCAATTTGTCTCCAAATAGGCACAATTTTTATTAAAAATCGATACGTGCTAATGAAGGTTTACACATAAATGGAAGAACGTCAATGATGCATAAACTTAGAGTCATTTTGACAAACCATGGCATTAGCTTTATGCACAAACTTTTAAGTAGTAGTTGGGGCTTAAATAATAACCCCATTCGAATACACAGCGACATCCCGATAACCAAAATCTCCCATTAGAGAGTGACTGATTAGAAAATTTCAAGTCGCAAATAGAAATTTTAAAAAACGCCTCTTGGCACTCAGCCTGCAGCAGCATAGACAAAATCGAGCGAATCATCGGTTCAAACGCGTATAGGTTAAGGAAGCTAGGTATTCATTTTCGATTTTTCAACAGCAAAACGTAGAATGGACAACACATTGGACTTAAATGTCTAGTATAAGGTGCATAGAATAACAAGTGGATTGTTCCAAGAATGGATTTTATAACCTTCGAAATGCAAAAGCAGCAAAACTTATAGTCAGGAAATCTCGACAACAACCAGTCCATCAGATATAACCATGGATCCTAGGTGAACGTATTCGTTAAATATTGGCAGCGGGGCGTTGTCAAGAAAAATATGAAAGTTCACAACAAAATTAGTCATAAAAACCGCTTGCTAGGCATTTGGCTTCAGATCATACCAACTTATCACTTGCTGAGTGAATTTAATGGTTGCCAGGAGCAATTAGTCTCTATTCACAAACACCATGGTTTGCTCCTGCCAGCCGCAAAGGAGCAGTAGCATGAGCTTTGTTCGTATAATCAGGGTCCAACCACTCTATATCTAGCGGAGCCTCAAGATAGTTTTAAGTTTACAATTAAATTGATAGCGGCGAAGTGGGAAAATGTGTGGAAAAGCGAAGGACATGCTTCGGCTGCAGAAAGGAACTGGTCACTAACACCTTAAAATCAGAAAACTCGGACAGATAGTTCTCGTCTGGACAACGGTGAACATAAATCATACATCCCCGTTAATAACTGACGCCCCTATGTTCTGTTAAAGCAAACACACCACGAGTAATAAAACAAAAATTACTTGATACTGCATCGGTTGTCGTGCAACACACAGTAAATCACCTTATCTGCTTTCAGTGTGGATACGCGAAAGCAAGCAACTCCATGTGCTTAAAATTTGGATTCCCATGGTTGAAGGATCTTTATATGATAATGGAGAATGATCAAATTCATCGGTTAACCGACAGAGAGCGAACATACTAAGCAAACTAAAGTAATTTAATCAGAGCTCAGTTAGTGTCTGATGGACGTCTCTATTCCAATCGGAAAAGTTGTACACTGGGGTGCAAAAATGCACAAGCTCAAAAGGAAGCTCGGCAGAAGGCAATGTGTGATCAATTAGCTACGTACTGGAGCAGAAAATACGCCGGCCGTCTTTGCTAGTTCTCGTGTGGCGAGTAATTCCAGGAATAGATTCCCTATTGTGGCATTTTACGCCTCTTGTCTTGTGAGCTAGTCAGTTTTGATTTCCATAAGATCTGAATAGCTTTGAGCAATCGAAACGTGACTTTTTTCAGGCCACCACACGAAAAAAGCGATTTGTCTCCCATCTCAATGCGAGAGTGATCCAGCCAGAAATCCATTGCTGTAGTAAAAGCTTTACCTGATTGGACCGCTATAAACACTCAGTTGGAATACACAAGGCTTCACGTAAACAACCTGGTTCAGGAACGTATTAAGATTTACTCGTGAATTCTCATTCATTTTGATATTGAAAAGTAGTATTCTCTTGAAAAGCTATTCGATATGGCTTTAGGCTTTGAGAGACATTCGGACATTGTTATGGTTGAAAGTAGTTTTAACTCCGAAGCAGAGCCGAAACATAGCTGTATGAGAATGGAACCAGGCTACGAAGAGCCATGACAAAGGCATCAAACTCGCTAACCTTTTTATAGTGTATCTAGGTAAAATTTGACTCGAAAATTATATTTGTCGACTTCATACTTGTATAATAGTGCATCCAATACACTTCATGCCAAAAAACGTAATTATTGGAACCTAGAACGGGAGCGACATACCGACAAATTCTTTCATCCAAAAACATTGGAGAAATTTTTCATAAGCCGATTTCCCCTAGTCCCGCTAAAACATAAAAATAAACTAATTTACCATGACATTTAGTAGAACGGTTTCGTCCATATTTGGAATTCATCTTGTACTTTCTGCGGCAAATTCCAGACGGTATGAGAAAAGTTCCCAATAAGGACGAAACCGGTCTACTGGACTAATTACCGTTTCCACATCATACAATTTTTAGTTTATACTGAAAAATGTATGTCCATAATGGGTCAGGTTTTTATCTCAAGATCGCTGCCTTAATTAAAATAAATTGTTATCACCACCCGCGCACCGAATGTTAATTTTAATATATAAATGTTCAATTTAATACCAGGTCCGCAGGTAGCGTGGTGTCTGTTCTTTAATTACAGATTCCGAGTGGTTAGTTAGAAATGTAGGTCTAACTAGATGCCACCTATGCCACCTAAAGGAAAGGCTAATCAAAAAAATTAGTTAGCATATAATTGAAAATTGTGTAGCGTGCGGCAGGGTGGTTCAGTAGTTAAAGAAACAGATTCCAAAACAGACGTTCCCGGGTACGAATATCGTTCGCGACAAATTATGGACACAACTCGATGAGTTCTCAATAAGTACGAAACCGGTCTACTGAATGAATTGCCTTTTCTACTTTGTACAATGCCTGGTTTCTACTGACAAATGTATGCATATAATGTGACTGATGTTTACATAAAGATTACGGTCTTGATTTCACTAATTGTTATCATCGCCTGTGCAATCAATGACCGTTTAACTTACCATATTATTTCTTGCACCCACATCAGATATGCAGTTAGTGCTGTAAGGAATACCGTTGCGTGCCTGCACTATTGCATGGATTGATTTGATTATGAACGAACGAATGCATCTGGGAGAATGGCGCAAATAAAGAAACGGGCAAAAATACATAAATTATAATAACGTAGAGACAAAAAAAATTCTGACAAAAATACTCAAAGATAAATAGACGAGATTGCATCTTTTGGTCATGCTGCCACAGGTATATTCTCCAATATCCGTACTAAATCATCTGTTACTGGATACACCCTGCCTAATACATGCATAATTTAATTAGTAATTAATGATGAAAGTATAACTAGATCGTCATGATAATGACTTCTTTCCATAAAACTTCAAATATTTAATGCCCGCTAGTCACCAGACCTAAATAGCTAGCAATTCCGCCAAAAAAAGTGTTAACTTTATGACGACGTTATCAAATTTCACAGACCTTCGAAGAAACGGAATTTTAAGCAATTATATTTTTTTTCTTTATTTGAAAATTATTTGCTTATAGTCAAATAAATCTCTACTTGTTTAGTAGTTAAGTTCAGCTAAATATCCTACCTGAAGTTTACTGTGTCAAAATACCTAGCCGGCAACTGAGACCACTCAGTTCTACTTTACTGTGCAGATAATACACATAAAGACCAATCGAGTGGCCAATAAGAGAATACGTGTTAAATGCTGTTAACAGGTTTCACCTGATAATGGAAGCTTTGGTTTCCGAATGATGGTATGCGAGTAAGAGATCGCAATTACGTAATGTACAGTTAATGTGAAAATATACGCAAATAAAAAATATCAATCTCCGATTGGTACGATTCATTTAGGTGCGCATTGTACCTGTGTGCGCATGCCAAATTTTGCGTGTATCTAAATATGTATATTTGCCAAGATGCTTAACAACATGTCTCATCTAAAATGAGAGCTACTTGGTGATCAAATCCAGTTATTTTTAAATTGCTTCAATATAAAAGACGATAAAAACATGGGTGTGTTTGAAAACTATCATCTGACGGTAGTTTAATTCAACCCAATAAACATAGCACACACGGTTAACGTAAACGACAAGTTTACTCTAAAGTCCATGTGGAAGCTATAAATTAAACTAATGAAAATCGAAACAAGATGTGCTTACTTTTCTATTGCCGCCTTATCATCTGGACTTCGGCGAAGTTTCATCTGCCTCGACATTTTCCTGCAATAAAAATATCTGTGATTTATTGCATTTATAACTCGGTATCGTAAGAAACTTTGTACGGTAACAACATCAGTTGTCAAATCGAATTTAAAAGCTCTAAATACAAATAATGAACAGTATTTGGCATATGCTGGACAGGAAGTTATGAACATAAATCTTTGCATGCATTCATTGATATCTTTCACTTTGCCACTAGTGTGCTGAAAACATGAAAGTACAGTCGGACGATTTGCACACCTTGATGCAAAGAGTTCAATACACAATCACTGAAAACAAAAATGCTATGAAAAATAAAGTGTAATTAAGCGGAAAATGAGTTCTAAAGACGTTCTGCAAGGCATTCATCGAGATTCGTCTCTGTTTATGAAAGTCTAAAAGGAAGTCCTCACACAAGAAAAGTGCATATACCGTTATGAAATATTCCTCTGGATCAGCTAGACTCTGTGTTTACCATTGTTCAACAAGATAATTGGATAATTGGGGCTGAGTGGCTCTGTGGTTAGAGCAACAGATCCCGAAGCAGACGTGCTCAGGTTCGAGCCCTGACCAGTACGGGATGAGTTCCCAATAAAGACGAAGCCGGTCTACTGGATGAATTGCCTTTTCTACACTATACAATTCTTAGTTTATGCTGACAAATCTATGTACTTAATGAATAAGATATTTATATCAAGATTGCAACCATGATTATAGTAATCAATAAAGTAAACAGACGACGGTTGTTGGAACTTATAGTTATGTTTCAAGATTCAGCGTAATGTGAAATTTTGTTTGTTAAGTCAACGTCAGGAACAAAATTATCCGCGGTTTCAACTGCGCACATTTTTTATAAGGGTAGCGGCGTTATTAATTTTCTTCCCCGCATAATATAATGATGCCTCACTGCTAGAGAACCATGAAATTCATAGTTACTGGTGGATAATTAAGAATGGATTATCTGACCACACTTTGGCAAGCTACCTGATGTGAGAATCTCCAATAGCGTTTAAGTCACATCATAAAAAGCGCGAGCTAACCAACACATAAACGGCAAGTTTCGGTTTTAGGTAATGAAGAAATTTATGGCTTGAGTGTCGATGTGCCAAAACCATTCGATACTATTGGGCTAAAGCTAAATTGCTCTTTGAAGCAAACAATGTTGCTTGATTCGATTCTCTCCAGGGCTGTCATCACTTTTCGTGCTTACATGCATGACTTCATGACAAATAAGGAGAAAAACGACTGACATCATTACCATCACGGGTTTATAAATATGCATGCATGCGTGTATTTTTTGAAAGATTTAGAGCAAACTCGCTAGACGCAAGGAGCAATTGCCAGCTTCTTAGGCAAACTGGTCACTGGTGCTTCAAAGAATTAGTGTACAGACAGCCTTCAGTTACAGACTAGCCACAATTGTTATCGTTCTGAATTTAAATCTACCATCTTCACTAGGAATGAGCTATTTGATACTATTTTATAAACTCATAGATATCAACGAATAACCAAGAAAATAATGAGTCAAAACTGCATCGTCCGTCGAGCAGCAGAAAATGGGCTACTTTCAGCACGTTAAACGATTATGGAGATGATCATTGCTGGAAACCAGTGGGGGATAAATAAAGGGTTAACTTAAAACCTGCAATACAAATCGGCTAGTACATGAGTTTTCTATCTGTTTCGACAATATAAGTATCATACGTGCTCACACTTACGAGCACCAGTGATTAACAATATAATCATATTTGTACTGGTGCATAGCTCACGCCAAAATACGTACAGGGAACTTCAAATAAAATTTATTGATACTCCTGTAAAACTTAATACCAAGGATAGTTTAACCATTGATCCTTGGAAAGTAACGACAAAAGCCTCGTGAGCGAGTCAGTCTTTTACGCAGACAAGCTAAACAAATGAGGTATCCACATCACTTGCCTCCTGAAGACCAGAAATTCTTAGAGAATTCTACAATCTCTCATTTTTGCTCAGCATACGGGAAAAGGTAGTTCTATCGTTTCAATATGGTATGATCTTTCCTTTATGCCATTCGATATTGCACCAAAATCCGTACTTTTCTTTTGATATAAACACCGATTTGGCCTACGCTAGATTCTGCAAGAGCAGTCTGGTTCCGGAAATCGTAAACATGTACACGCCTACTCTCAAACATTCTACAGTTGAAAAGAATGATTTTTTGAAAGGTCTTCAATTATTTTCCTCTCGTTTTGTAAAGAGTTTTGCCATCCTAATGACAGCCGGTAATTTCAGTATTACACTTGATTAAGATTCCATGAGAAAACGAGCCATAGACATACGGATTCTGAATGGAAGTAGACATAGCAACGACATTAGGCTCTCCATTTAGCCTTATCTGGGGGGAGTGAATTCGTTCAGATAAGTACATGCGATCAATTTTCACAGAGCGTAGCGACAGAATCCATGCAAACGAGACGGTAATTGTGTATTATAAGTTGCGCATGTAGTAAAAGATTCGTTTAAATATGACCAGAAGGATAAACCAAAGACAGTATGAACGGAAAGTATAATCTCTTGCACATTCGTTTAGTGCTTACTGGTGACTCATCTGTAGGAGCCGGAATTACACTTTTTTCCCACTAAATATTTTGGTGAGGAATTTGTGGTAATAGGACAGTACAATCTCCTATACGAATGGGTAAACCTGCAGTAATGAAGCTAACTTCATATGAAGTCTTCGACAATGCGACTTCAAAGCCAACTCATTATATATAATATATATACCAAGCCTGTAAAAGGTACCAACACTATGGCTATCAGGTCAGTATCTGATACCAACACTACGTTTACGAAAAGGTACATGGTATCAACACTATTTTTGCCGAGTCGGTACATGGTACCAACAGAATGAATTCCAATGTATGCTAAAGTTCACGAAAACTGAGAATTACAACTATTTATGAACACCTGTTACTGCAGAAAATCCATAAACTCTGAACTTGATGGATATCAGTTAACACATTCCGCGATAATCATTACATCATTCGATTAAATTTTTAAAAGTTAGATATTAGTTGTGTCGGAGAACTAACATATATGCAAATGCATATTAGGTATTGCACACCCAGTAACAAATTAGTTCAAATGTGACCAGAAGGATAAACTAAAGACAGCATGAACGGAATGGTTAATCTCGTGCACATTCGTTTAGTGCATTTTGGCGACTCACCAGTAGGAACCGGTATAAACTCCTTTACCCACTATATATTTGGGCGAGGAATATGGAAAAATAGGACGATACAAGTGTTTGCACCCGGTATATATTATATATAGTAAGTTGGCTAGGATGCCGCGTTGTCGAAGACTTTATATGAATTTAGCTTCACTACTGCAGGTTTACACATTCGTGAAGGAGATTGTACCGTCCTATTTTCCCACATTCACTAAAATATTTAGAAGGTAAAAGGCGTAATTCAGGCTCCTACTAATGGGTCGTCAGTAAGCACGAAACGAATTTGCACGATATTGTACCTTCTGTTCATGCTGCCATTGTTTATCCATCTTGTCAGAAAATTTTCAATTATATATTAAGTTATGTTTTTGCTTAGCTTTACCTTCAAATGAAACCTATTTGACATCTCTTAAGGCCTGAAGTGCCAACTAGTTGCCCTCCCCTGTCACTTTAGAACAGACACCATTCTATCTATGTCAGTTATATGTACAGAAATGTAATGTCATTATTTGATTATAGATATGTCCAATAGAGTGCCATTTTAAGTTTATGTCATTTTCTCAGATCTATATTTAAAATGACATTTTATTAAAGAAAGCAATACATGGTATGTCTCAACTAAAAATATATTTTCTCTATAAACATCTAAAATTCACATAACTTTTGGATAATCATCGTCATATTAAAATAACTCGCGCTGTACATAAAAGTCAACGCGTTGATGGAGATAGAGTTTATCACAATAAGTGATTTTTTGAAAACAATAAAAATAAATCATCATTCTCCGACAGAGTACATCTATCCCACAATAGAAAAGATAAGGATACAAATCAAAATTGCAGCTACATAAGATGAGTAATTTAGTGACGGTTACTAGCAAACGTAGCTTTTGGTTAATACCAATGAATGATACAAAAAAATGTATAATAAATACAGAAACTTTAATAAACTGGTAACACTCACATCTAAATGGGAATCGGTTTACAAAAAGAGACTGAAAAATTGTGAAGCATAATATCTCTTCGTACAAAAATTATTCCATTTTTATTTTTGACACTCTAAGTTTCTTAAACAGAAAGCTTAGAAATTGTTAGTGTACTAAATTTTGGAAATTTCATCGTTTAAAGTGTGAAAGTTTCCGGCAGATTTTGATGACTTTGAGTTAGTTTTCGGTCTCTCTTTTGTCGTGTGGATTTACCTTCATACTTATTAACTGTTTCTTACGATAATCTATTTGTGCATCACGATAATAAAATTTGTAATTACAGGCGTATATCGTATATTGGTATATTGGGAAGGATCTAAATTAGGGTGACAGGTAATTTGATTCCAGTTCTATGTTTAAGGACTACACTTTCGTCCAGTTATACGACGCCAACCAGTAAGACGGTGAGCTATCATACTATGGTTCAATAAAGTATATCATAATATATCCCATTTTGATCACAATGTACAAAAGTTATTAATGTGAGGATACAGAGCACTTGACTGAAGGCCTAAGGAAAGTTAGCCTAATGGAGGATACCGAGAAGAATAAGGAATTTGGTTGTTCCAAATTTATCGATTACATAAATGTTTTTGTAAATTCAAATCCAGCATCCATAGAGTTCTCATCAAGTAGTGAGTTAAGAGCCTCTACAGAAGATTCGAAATTATGAGTCGATTCATTTTGTAAAACAATTAGGACTAAAATGAAACACCAACAAGTCGATATCTCAATGGTGTAAAAGGAGCAAGAAGGGCTAGGGTCGTATAATTGTAGACAGCACAATATCTCGAACTATTTAGAATTGGCACATCCGCGATCAATCATTGAATATTAATCACGAAGACATCGCGAGCGAATGAATTGAATAAAGCGAAGCAATATGTAAAGCAATGTCATTAAACCTCATCCGTACCGTAGTTTAAGGGGAACTAAAATAACAGTGTCTGAAACAGCTAAAACTACAGGAAATTTATTTTTCTTTAGGAAAAAATAATAATACATTTATCTGGCAACAAAGGCCAACTGGCCGAACAATTGAAATGATGAGGTACAAATCAAAAGTAGGACATGTTAAGTTGAATGCATTTGCGACTAGCAAAAAAATATAACCGTAGGGGAGGCAGTTGAGAAAGGGAAATCCTTTCATCAACTTCGTGATAGTTCGTTCTGATGGAAGAAGATTCCATAGGACTAGGAAGGATCGACTAGAGAACAGACCGTGAAGAGTCCGAGTTACACGAACTTCGTCGACGCACATACGTAATACGAGTATCTAGTAGATTACAATAAACATTGAGGTTAAATAATTAAGTTTTAAATGAAAACTGAAACAGTGATTTTACATCAATGCCACACATAATACTGTCATAATGTATTATTAAAAAGTTGTTTATGAAATTTAGCAGTGGCTAGGTTAGATGTAATTCGCATAAAATTTAATGAAAAAATAGAAAACCACGTAAATTGACGTAAAAATAAATAATCAGTTTAAAATTAAACACGTTTCAAACATGTAGATATAAAACATAACAATTTACCAAACCTGTAATCTAATAAGGCTTTCGAATGAGGCACATTGAAATAAAGCCCATACAAACAAAAAACCAAAATACTGAAAACGTCCCGGCTGCAATGAATGCCGTGCGACGTTATAAAGTAGTTAAGCCGTAGATAATAAGAGACAGTTACTATGAATGGTCCTTATAAGTGCCGGAATTGCGTTCTGCGGCAAAAGCCTAGAAATAAACAGTAATCCCATTGTATTTAACCAATCCTCGCAAAATGTAACAAAATTACGGCCTGTCGCACGCGTCAGTGTGATTATTGTTTATTTTAAGCTCTCAAGTTGATTTAAAGAATTGTTACCACCACCCGCGCAATCAATTGTTGTTTAAATGCCAAGAAATTTAGGTGATTTTGCAGTGTCTAGATGTACTCCTAGATACGTGAGGCCGGCTGTGATTGACTGGCTGATGTTCTTTCGTTGTGAAGTCGAAACCCGAGAGGTGAGTTGTTGTGTGAAAACTCAGAATTGTTTTGTTGAAGATCTGCGACCCCATGGTGGCTGATACACGTAGTAGTCCGAATAATAAATAATCGATCCGTATGACTAGTTGTGCAGCAACGAGAAAATTGGCGTGACTGAGATCCAAGTGACTAGGTGGCACAGTAAAACTTATGCTAGTCCAGAAGTCATCGTAGACAAACAGACAACTGGGACGTGAGACAGCAATCATCCGTCGTGCACAGCAAGAGACATCAAACGTGATAATGACAAGCATGGTAAATTCACAGTGCTCATATAGTTTTCCAAGCGTGAGCTCGCACGCTATTGATTAACGGCCAATTTCCCTTGATTTAATTGGTGCCGCGTAAATGAAATTTGAATTTTATCTATGCAATATTTCGGTGAATTGTAATGAGCCGTTACATCACTTTCCTCTCTGAAAAAAGAAAAAAATCCTCTTGGCGAGATTTGATAGGTAATTTAGAGTAGTGTTTGAACTCAGTTAAGCAACTGTTTATTATTCTGTCTATAGCTAATAAGAATATACAGTAAATGCTGGGCTGAAGCATGCTTGTGGGTTGCTTTAACAGTGATATGATGTCAAATAACCACTAGGAGTTGCAACACAAATTGCTAACTGTATTGGTCAGTCACAGCACGTGATGCGAAATAGAGTAATGTGAGGTTTTGAGAGCCACAGCGTGAAGATTGCATAGTAGATTGCGACTGATTTTGTCAGATTTTAAGTTGAAACATGGTCTGGTTGGATCGGTGTCAATGAGTTTGAATATGACTAAAGGAGCTAGTATTCTCGACGTTGTGGTCATGATATTCGTAGAGTGTGCACTGTGTGACTGATGAAGTTGAGAAATGCATAGAAAGTGGTATGTACCATGATATGAAGCCGACTACTTCGTGTTGCTAAACAAGGCGTTAGCTATATGTAGCTGATATTACCAAAATAGGCTATGTGAGCTCAGGTGTGAGCCAATTGTTGCAACAGTACAATTTATATATATATATATATATATATATATATATATATATATATATATATATATATACATGAAAATCGAATGGTACCGACAAAAAGTGTATTCAAACATTGCCGTAGAGATGACATAATACCAAAGAACTGTTCAAAAATGCTACAAAATTGTTAGCTAAGAAGAGCTGGATATACCACGTGAGACAAGTGGCTGTGAGAAATGTAAATGAATCATGTGGATCAATAGAGGTCACGTCGCGTGACATTGGGCGCAAGTGGTACGCACGAAGTTAAACATGTGATATGTAGAGTAAAAAAGTTACCAATTATGTAATATGAAAAGCAATTCATTGTTAAGTTAAGATTGTAGACAGATAGAGCCTGAGACGCCCGTAGAAGGTTGTATGTTGCCTGGATCAGGCGGTTCGATAAACGGTCTGAGCAAAATCGGCTAAGGACCACAATACTTTGATTATAGTGGTGCAACAGCAGCGTCGTTACAAACGAGCTCTCTCATGCAGCTGTAGAGCTGCGGGTGAACGGAGACTGGACGAGGCGTATGATTTGGCTGCTGTTCAGACATGTTACCGAAATGAAGTTGAAAGCGGGAAGCTTCGATTTGTGGTTCATCCTTTGCCGGTAGTTGTCGTGGGAGCTGACTAGGCAGGCCATACAGGAGTTGTGACGCAGATGTTTTATTAGATTCGCGTGTATGGGAACGCATGGCAAGTAGAAATAAAAGTAATGCATCGACCCAGTTGCCATTGATGGACGAGGATGATAAAACAACTTTCAGTTCCATATGCATTCTCTCTACCAAACCGTTAGATTGGAGATAGTAGGTAGTCGTCTAGCGTAAGGTGCATCTAATGAACCGCAAGTTTGTTTTGAAACGATCCGATGAGAAGCAAGTGCCTCTATCAGTGATAACCTCATAGATAAAACCATAATGGGCTATCCATACAGATATAAAACCGTTAGACACTTCGTCTGCAGAATTGGTGCCAAGTGGTAAAGCCGCAAACCATCTTATAAATATACCAACCATAGTTTAAAGGTAGCTAAAACCTTGAAGTTTGGTCAGATGAACAATATCGATGTGTATGATGGCTAGGCGCAAAGTGGTTTGGAAATTTTGCGACTTGGAACGAGTGTGCCGTGTGATCCTGTTTTCCTGGCAAATGGTACAATCCAAGACCCGCCCTTTAGTGTTCTGCCTGAGCCTGGGACCCCAAAAATAATCTTTAAGAAGTCTGACAGTCGCCTTGCTTCCTGGGTGAGAAATTGGAGTGAATTGAGTCGAAAGCATTCCTCTGAAAGCTGGTCAGCAGGGTAACTATTGGTCCGCATTACCCGTAAGTAAACAATGGGTAAACCCCAGGAAGCAACAAACGAACTTGGTGAGGTGTCAAACTACTGATGTTTAAATGTGAGTGTCACCGCGCTGTTATGTTGGCAGGAAGGATGGCGTTAGTGCAGGTTCCCTGAGAGTCAAGGAGTTCACTGTAAATATCGAGGGCGATAATTGTTGTAGGGAGACTTCTGGCTTGGACAGTGTGTCCTCCATAGAGTTTTGTTCCCCTTTGACAAGAAAGATGTCGAATTATGATTAGCTCAGACGTGACGGCTGTTTTTCTATTCTGGCAGGGTACTTGGCGACATTTGAAATCGCGTTTCGAAGTACGCTAACTAATGGTGCATGATCTGTAAAAATAACAAATCTACAGCAGCCAATGGTGTTGATAAATTGGTGTACTGAGTCGTAGATGGCGTGGAGTTTTCGACCAAAAGTATTGTGTCTTGTTTCCAATGGTTAGAGAGTACGCGAGTAAAAACTGATAGGCTTCCGAAATTCGTCGATCTCTTTTTCCAACGTGGCTTCATTAGCAAACTCATAATCATATGTCGTGAGTAGAAATGTTGGTTGAAAGTCTGGATACGTTAACATTCTAGCATTCTCTAACGAGTTGATGGCGAGTCGAGGTAATTGCTTGTCTTCAGATGACCAAGAAATGATGGAGTTCTTGCTAAGTCATTTTCGATGCCGCAGGTGCCTACACAACGAATAAAGGTGTCTTGATAGGCGGGGAAAGAACATTCGATAGTAGTTAATAACTCCCAAAATATTTTGCATCTCAATTACAGGTTTTGTTGATCTGATATTCTTGATTAAATTTGCCTTCGACAGCAAAAGTTGTATACTATGTGGCGTAATACGATGTCCTTGGAAATCCACAAATGTAGTTAAAAGCTGCGTCTTGTCACAGTTGACCTTGAGTTCGTGGTTGGATAAGTGCGAGAGGATATTTCGTAAATGCTAAGCCTGAGATTATAGGACTTGACTGAAGACCATTATGTCATTGAGATATGACATACAGTAAGCGGCGTCGTCGCAAAGTATGTTGTACACGAATCTTTGAAATGTCTGAGTGGCACCCTTGAGACCAAAATGCATGTAGTGGTATTCAAAAATGCCAAATGAAGTGATGACCGCAGACCTTTTAATATCTTCTGGCGCAACCGGAATGTAGTGGTAGGCTTGTCTGAGGTCAATCACTGAGAAGAAATTGCTAATTCTGAGTTTTACAAGTAAGGTGTTAATATTAGGAATAGGATATGCAACAGATTTGGTCACTGAATTTAACCTTGATAAGCTCCACAGGCTCTGTACGATCCGCTTGATTTAGAGAATAAGTGCAGCGGTGACACCAATGAACTTTGCGATGGTCTGATGATTCCCTCTTCCAGTAGTCTTAAAATTTCCCCTTGGGCAGCTTTCAGCTTGGCAGTGGCCAGTGGTCGCTTCTTGAGTGCAATAGGTTGTCCTTCTGTGATGATATGGTGCATCACGCCAGTTATGAAATTGAGAAGATGTAGAAGTTCATTAGGTTGTTTGGTCGGGTCATAAAAAACAGTAGGCTGGTCATTACGAATGACATTGTCTTGTTTGCTGCCTATGTGGCATATTCTGCGAGTACGCAATTAGTCAACATAAACTGCTGCTGTAGATGTTTGAAAATATGTACATGAAGAAAAGAAACGGTGTTGTTGTTGATTGTGGTCATCTAAGAAAGGAAACTGACATCCGTTTTGTAAGTTCTCCGAACAATGCAGGCAATTTCGAAAATTATAAAATATATTTGGAGATTAAAGCAACAAGCTTTTGAATATTATCGACTAACTGACCAAGGTGATCCCGATTGTCGTTTATTTTGTTTTAAACAGTGTTGATCCGTGGTTCCATTGGCATGTGTCCTGCCGATGACGATTCTTTCAAGAATTTCACTCAAATCTGAAATACATCTCTCCAAATTGGATAGCCTAGCGTCATCAGATGTGAGACTGGTAGCTGGACAAAGAGCTAACTTCGAATTCAGAGTATTCATGTTTTGAAGTGACTTACAGGACATTAAATGCATAAGGGACATAAAAAGAGAAAAAACAAAAACATACGTGCCGTATAAATATAAACATTATTAACTAAGCGTATAACAAAATCTGCTTCCATTGTTGAAACTGACGAGATCTGCTTCAACGCACGCAGAAAACTGATGATATCTGCTTCCCCAAATCAGAATTCAGATCTGCGTTTACGATCGTAAAACTTCGAGCGAGTTAACAAACATTACTTTCACAAATTGGCATCCACAAGAACAGTTTTGAACAATTTAACAGACTGGGTTTACACAAAACCACAAAACGGCTACCATAAGAACAGTTTTGCGAGATTAACTGACTAAATCTACAGTTTGGCACAATTTGAACGTAGGAGAGAAATTTTAATCGACGGAAAGTAAAACCCTCAAAAAAGTTAGCTTCCCAACGAGAAAATGCTTTGACTAAAAAATATACACAAACAGGGTGAAAGAGGGTGGTTCACTGTACAACCGTTGCTTTACTGTATTCCCATGATAAAAAATATAAAGAAACAGTTTATTGCATTTATGCCAAAAGATATGCGATATGATGTAGCAGGTTTGTAGTTATAGTAATAGCTATTGCGGGGTGGCTGTCTATTTTGTAATGATTTACTACAAATTCATGGTGGTTGTTATCCCCACCCGTTCCATTATCAGTCCCTGACATTTTCCGAGGGTGAAATAAGAAAATTCATCCGTTTTCAGACGCTTATTAGAGGTTGAGGAACAAAACATGAATCAATTCACTGTTAAACAAAATGGACCGTGCTCTAGGCGGCAACAAAATGATATATTGTCAACACAATTAAAAGTCTTATACACAAGTGCTTAACTTGAACACAATCGTCTGAATCGTGATGAATTCATCTAGATGATTAAAAAAAGACGATGATATAAATGCAGACTGAAAAGAAATTCAGTTTACAGTCAGTGGTAAATATGGTAAATCTCAATTAAAACTGTTTGAAACTAACAGAGATTGTTTCTAAAATCACAGTTAAGAGAAATATTGTGTAAAAACAGAGTTAGATTATTTAACCTTAAAGAGCACCATATTTGTCAAAATTGAACATCGTTGGGTTGTAACGCGGAGCCGCGTGTTACATATATCCCCCCCGACAATGAAAATTAGTACACAATGAAGAGGGCTAACCTTACAGGAGGTGTTATTGCTCTGCCGCACCTGTACTAACTGATGTTGGCTCTGTCAACACTGATTCTGGTTCCTCTATATCTCGCGGCGGCGTGACGGTGTCAGTTGGCTCGGTTGTTGTTGAGATGTCCGTAGTCAGCAAAACTGTCTGGAGGTGGAGTTATCGTTTCTTCACCGCCTGATAGGTCAACATCGCGGAACAGCGGGTCATTTGGATCATCTTTTTGTACTGCTAGCAATTCCTGAGTGTTTATATGTGAAGGACACAGGATAGAGGCACAGAGTTCTGCAGGACGGCTTAGGGATGTCTGCGACCACGTTTTCTGACCCTTTGACATGTGTGACTTCATACTCATACTCGTGTATTCGTGTAAGCTGTGAGTTGACACGTCGTGAATACAAATACTCTTTCTTTCGTCTGCGTATCGAGAGTAGAGGAAAATGGTCTGTGTAGATCTTAAACTTTCGGCCATCCAGATAGGTGTGTGTATATTTAATAAACAAAACCCTATTAATTACAAATAAAATTGCAGTTCAAGAAATCTCAATTAAAACTACTTGAAACTAACAGAGATTGTTTCTAAAATCACAGTTAAGATAAATATTGTGTAAAAACAGAGTTAGATTATTTGACCTTAAAGAGCACCATATTTGTCAAAATTGAACATCGTTGGGTTGTAACGCGGAGCCGCGTATTACAATAGTATCTGTCTAATCAAAATTATATAAATTTTAAGTTTTATTTCATTCGATAAGATATTTCTATTTATTAGTACCCATCCGTTCTTGGCACTGCCTACTATCCTTTCAATATGTCTCTCAGCAGAAGCTGTGCATTGAATAGTTATGCCTAAATCCTTAATTTCTTGCTGAAGTTTGATCTCAAAAACATCATTAATCACAGCACTATGAAAATAGACATAATTAAATTCTGTTCTATTACCTATTTTTAAAGCTCTCGTCATTTTACTGTTTATTCTCAGCCCTAGCGTTATCAAATATCAACTTAAATCATACAAATCTAGTGTCACATTATTTTTGGGGAAGTCAACATTTTTTGGATCAATTGGAAAGAGTATTTTTAAATCATCAGAAAAGTTGCAAACTCCACTGTTAAGGATCTTAGTTTCCAAATGTGCAAATACGATTTTAAATAAAATTGGCCCCAAACTTGATCCGTGAGGAATTCTACTTGTTACTATTTTCGATTTTGATATCAAACCGTTTACTTGAATACTTATTCTTCGATTATATAAATAGTATCTAAGTAATCTAAAAATATTCAGATCAATAATCAATAAACTAATCGCATTCCAAAATAGCATCAAGAGATATAGAGTCAAAATCTTTTGAGATATCTATAAATACAATTAATGCATCTAACTTTTTCTCATCTGGTGTAATTACAGTATTCCACATAGAAAGCATATAAGTAATTGTCGATCTACCTTCCATAAAGCGATATTGACTTGTATCAAAATACCCCGGCAACATACATTTTTAATGATCTCGTACCAGTCGTTATATTATCTTCAAAAATGAAGGGATAATGGAGATTAGTCTATATTCACTGGCTTACGTTCGCTTACTTACTTTTGGCAACGGTTTAGCTACTATCGTTAGAATACCGATTGGTAATTTCTCATTCTTCAAAATTCTATTTATAAAATTGCAAAGCGCATTCATAAAAGTTAAACGTAATTTAAGTAGGTTATCAATCGATATAGCAAGGTGATCTTATTGGTTTTTTTTAAATTTTATTTTTAACATTAATTCTATCAACGCATCACTGTCATTAACAAGTCCTGGTTTCTTGTCATTCGAAGGATCAGTTATATCCTAGATATTGCTTTCATTCCGTGGATTACATATCAAATTGCCAAATACTTCATCCAATTCAAAGAGAAATTCATACTCAGTTCTATCAACAGGTTATATTAGCTTTAATTTATCCTTATATTTGCTGTAATCTGTAAGGAATTTCTATCCTAGTCTAGGATTACTGTTCAGTTTGCCCAAAATAATTATTTCTGATATTTGACGGATTAATATTATTTATGATTTAATTTCATTATCAATCAAATCTAAACTCTTTTTTTAATACTATTGATAAGACTACACTTCATTATATAGTAGGAGGTATTTTGTGTGGTGGCGGTTTATTTGCAGGTTCTATGGTATTCCTACATATGCCTGGTAGCTGACGTCGGAAGGAATGGTTTTCGTGAGCCGAGATTATAATCAGTCTCATTTCCAGCTGGCGTCATTCTCATTTTTACCAGTATCGTGATGCGAGATGACCAGGTCGAGTACCATACATGTATTATGAACTATGTTACAAAGTAAATTAAAATTCAAAGTTAATCAAAATTGATCGTGCTCTAGACGGCAACACAATAAAATATTATTAACACAAGTTAATATCTGAGCACTAAAGCAGAAAGTCATAAATCAAGATAAATAAGTCCAGAGTGCCTTAGCAGCATGTTTAGAGTCACTGATAATCGACTAAGAACAAATAAAATTTAAATCCTGGCTTTGAAAGCTTAGACACAGTAATTCACTGTATGCTACCGGCGTGTTACGCGCGGGTGTAATTTATTTTTAAACAAAACCCTAATTATTACAAATAAGACTGCAGCTCAAGAAATCTCAACTAACTAACTTGAAACTAACAGAGATTGTTTCTAAAATCACAGTTAAGAGAAGGATTTCTAAAACCAGAATTAGTATATGTGATCCTGAGGTGAACCGGATCTGATGAAATTGAGGCTTTTTGGGTTGTAACGCGGAGCCACGCGTTACATACAACCCCCGACCATAAAACTTAGTACACGGTGTAGGGGGCTAACCATACGTGAGGTGTTATGGCTCTGCCGTAACGAGTAAACACTGATATGGTCAGGAAGACTGTCTGTATGTGGAATTATTGTCTCCTCGCCGCTTGATAGGTCAACATCGTGGATCAGCGGGTCATATGTCTGTGCTGCTTGCAATTCCTGTGTACTTATAGGTGAAGGGCACAGGATGGAAGCACAAAGTTCAGCAGGACGGCTCAGGGATACCGCAACTACATTTTCTGTCCCTTTAACGTGAGTGACTTCATATTCATACTCGTGTTCTCGTGTTAGTTTCGAGTTGACAAGCCGTGAACAAAAATACTCTTTCTTTCCTCTAAGCATTTGGAGTAGAGGTAGGTGGTCGATGTAGATCTTGAACTTTCAGCATTCTAGATAGGTGTGGAAATGAAAAATCGACCGGTAGAGGGCGATTAACTCTTTACCTAATGTATCATATCGCGTCTCGTGACTTTTATTGCGAGAAGAATGCGATAGGTCGATGTACCCCATTGATGGGCTGTTGAAGCACAGCGCCTGTGGATGCGTTTGTGATCAAATTCAAAAGGTTGAGACCAATCAGGAGAATGTAGCATGGTCGCATTGCATAAGGCCCTTTTGGCATCCTCGTAAGCTTGCATGTCGTCCACGTTGAGCTGAATCAGTTGTGATTTCTTGACAAAACGTCTTTCTGGCACGAGGTTTATGTAAAGAGGTGTGTGCTACTTCCGGTAAATCTGAGTTCATTATACGAAGTGGAGTCTTTGTCCGTGGGTACTTGGTAATAAGCTTTCACTAGGTCGGGTTTTGAATACACAGCATGACTGATAGCAGATCTGAGTAAGTCAGCTCAACTTGGCAGGCTGTACAAATCAGACTGTGTGCAAGAATTGAGAATACGATAATCCCCGCACACTCTGAATGTTTAGGGTTCACTCTTTGGTACTATTACCACAGGCGACGCAAATGGTGAGCTGGATCGTGTACATATGCCTTGTTGGCGTCGCATGGCGAATTCTTGCTCGGCGGCCTTATGCTTGTGTGTTGCCAATGGATGTGCTCTGGGAGGATGAGGAAGTGGCTTCGATAAGATGATGCGATGAGCTGTGATGGCACGCTTCCTCTTGAGATTGGGAATAAAAGAGATAGGTTTGAAAATCTCTTCATGTCACTTTAGAACATCGTCCAGTTGCGGTACATGAGGAATTAGAGGAATTAGCTAAATGGATGAGACTGCTTTGGCGCGAGTCGTGTGTTTTAGCGCTTATGAAAGAAACTGATTGACGGCAGTGCGTATCTCTCGTGTTCTTGGACAAATAGTAAGGTCGAAGTGTTCGAGGAAGTCACGCCCAATGATGTTTCTTTTCGTGTTGGCAATGATGAAACGATAATTGGAACATCTTTTTGAGTCGGAGAACAAGATTGTGTGTACTCGTACCCCAAACGTCGCTATGTTGGAGCCATTGGCGCAGGTAAGTCTGCTGGTGTTGACTGGGTGGGTGAGTTCAAAATAATTGTGGCAGAGTAAGCTAACGTCTAAACTAGTGTCTACAAGGAATAATTCGCCAGAGTTTGAGTCACGGATGAGAAAAAGATGTTGATGCTGGCAAATGAAGATGAGGCAGGTTGCAGGCCTTTGGGCGTTTGAAGCATGACTTGACTGGAGCCGCCGCTGTAAAGACAATAGTTTGAATGCGCTCTAGTGCAAAAGCAACGTGCTTCGAGCCAGAAGAGGTCGGGCGTCCAACAATTTTGGGTTGTTTAGCCTCTACTGCCTCTATGGGCGAATCATCCTGTGTTCTTGAAGGTGACCGCGCCTATCTAAACGCCGCGTCTGTGCACGGAAATCTGCAGCCATTTTGTAGACAATAGCGCGTGTAGTGGTCATATATGCGATGATTCGTACGCCACTCCACCGGAAGCTCGGGAACTGTGGCAAAGCCTCTGGACTTCAACATCTTGGTGCTGTTTCGAGACGGTATTCGACGCTGGACACTCCTGATCTGGTCGCGCTTGTAGTCGACGACATTGACCAAAACCGAATCTGGCCTGATGGTGTGGCTCTTGAGCAGGCTGATGAGGCGTTTATTGATGACATTAGTTTTGGCTGATGATGCTGGAGACTGAGGTTTAGACAGGCGTGATGCGATGCAACCTTGCTCTAAGGCAGGTGAGCTACAGTGGTGTTTCTTCCACTACTTGACTTGACGTGCTGGCAGTAAGTCGTCTTGTACTTCAATGTATTTGCGCAGAAACGTAGCCATTTATTGCAGTGCCGGCGGAAGCTTCTGAATGAATAGTCGCATCAACATTTCCTTGGGTAGATTGAATGCATAGGCTTTCTGCTCCGTCTCCCTAAATAGCTCGGAAGGCGTGCGGCTACCTAGAGACATCTGGCTCATTAATTCTGTAAGCCTGTCTTCCCGATCTGGTGCTATGCGCTGCTTGACAGCGAGTTGCATGCTATGCCGTGGCTGCAAACATGTTCCCTCAATGTATTGATGCAGGATGTCTTTGAGTCTGCGTCTGAAAGAAATTAGGATTGTCTCCCATTCCCTCAAAAAGATGTGACTCTCTTCCGTTATATTGGATACCTTGGCCAATAAATTAACATCATCGATCCACTCGTCACAGTTATGAGAAAGATTGTCTAAAACCAGAAAAAGTATATTTGATTCTGAGGTGAACCGGATCTGACGAAATTAAGATTCGTTGGGTTGTAATGCGGAGCCGCGTTTTAGAATATTATTTCTTTTAATTATTAGTTTACATAATTTCCTATTGATTGGCTTTGCTATAATATCCGTAAACATAGATGCCTGAAATATATCAGATAATAACTTTGAAACAGAAGAAACAAATTCAGCAGTGTTCATGATATATAAACTTTCATAATCAATCATTATGCTTAAATTTCTGAAAAGATTCCGGTTGATTCTGGAACACTGCACTTGTGCCTTCTCAAAATTAAGATTCTGTGTCTTGCTACTCAACATGTTCATTTGTAAAATGATTTTTTTTGATCCAATCCTTGAAATCTTTTACAACATCATAACTGTGTGAGTTCACCGCATCAATTTTTAAATAAACATGATCTAAGCATTTCTATCCTCTAGTTGATTCCTTGAGATCATGATTAGAAAAAAATTGATTATTTCATAGTCATGCAACTTATTAAAATAGCCTACTACCACATTATAACCATGGCAGTCCAAAATAGATTAGAAAGAATTGGTAAATATTCGATCATCATATAAAATAGCATACGGCTGTCATTAAATCGAGGATAGAATAAGATTATCGATTGTTTGATTTAAAATCAATGACAGTACAATATTCACTAATACGTAACACTTTCGCATTTAACATTAAATTAATATAAATAAGTATCCCTCCACCTCATTTTATCCAGCGATCTGTCTTTTATAAATAAAAAATAATGAGGAATTTCAAATTTGTGGTATTCAATGTCCTTGTTGAGACAAGTTTCAGATAATATTATTTTTTTAAATCGTTACTTATTACAAAATTACACAGCAAAAATGTTTGCTCTTAAAACTTTTAAAGTTGGCATAAAATAAATTATACGTAGTATACGATTTATCTATACTTTTGTGAAATGTACTGATCTATCTTTTTGGTTTCTTAATCAATATTCAATCTATGCTCCAATTATGGTTTACCTCAGTTTATTTAAAAAAATCAAGTATAAGTTCGGAACGCCTAGGTTACATATATTTCAAGATGGAATAGGCTTCTTCTTCCAGTAAGGACCTCGTTTATTACTTAGGAACTAGACCATATATACATAATATTTGCTTAAACGAATCAGTCTGAAGCTTTTTCAGAGTTAACACTTTCGAATGCACATATGAAATGTTCTAGAATAGACTGAAAGGTCTTTCTTAAACGCAGATAACTATGTTGATTCAGTGTTTAATATTGTACATGATCTATTTAACTACAGTTCTTTTTTTGATACAGTAACAAAGACGATGTATAGAAGAATATGTAAACTATGAATGAAAAAGATAATATATTGAAATATATTCCAATTAGTGGCATTAAAAATCAAGATTATACCATATAAATTATTGAATTAATTCCTTTTAATTGAAAATGCGTAGGACATCAGAAAGGACTGTACTGACAAAACTTAAAAGATACACAAAGCCTTTCTACAAGTTCCTTAGTTGTATGAAAACAAGGGCGAATTTGAAATCAGTAATGCGACGGAATCAATTATGTCTATATTCATAATGCTGCCATTATTGATTTTTTTGGTCAAACCTGAGTTAGAAACGTCCAATTCCTTTCAGTGTACATCTTATTAAATACAAATATTGGAAAATTTTTTAGTTGTGCTAAGAAAAGGTGGCCGCAAATAAATTGGAATATTCTATCGAATGATATACAACTACCAAAATATATTATTTGGATTAGGCCAATCTACAAATAGGCAGCCGCTACTTTAAATATAATGAAGTAGTATTTGTCGAACAGGATTGAAACTATAGGAAGATAAGTTGGGTACCGTATTATTTTTCCTATTGTGCCATATATGCAAGTAGACTGAAGTTTCTTTCACCGCAACATTTATGCTTTAGTAGATCGCTACTGCATAAATCATCCCACATAGAACAGTGGGCGGGTGTTAATATGACATGAAAATAGAATATTAATGGAGCAAAAACTAAACTTAGACAATCTGCGATTACTCCGATTATTGAAGAGAAGCATGCGAGAAACATTTTTAAAATGTAAAATTTACAAAAGATTGTCCAATGAGTTTAAAGGAAGGTCTCCAACAAAACTAATTTATATTTATATGTACTGAAAAATGTATGGGAAAACACTTGATCATAATGATTTTCTGATTGTTGATTTTGGCAATACGTTTTCGTGGTTAAACAAAGAATCAGGATGAAGGTGGTTCGTTACATATCTTATGGAGAGAGTTTTATATGAACTGTTTATTTTATTGAAAACACTATATATTACATCAGTGTTTTAGCTATGTTTTAACAAACAATTGATTGGTATTCTTTACACATATTCATGTAATCCTGCTTTGAACTGTACCTCCAGCTATTCAGTTATCGTGCCAAATGGACATTGTTGCAAATCTTATTTTTCTTAAATTTGTAGAATGAGTTATTATTATCATAGTACTGTGTACACGATTGCCATAATTATAATTTGTGCCGTATATAATTATCATAATAAATTACCATTAATCCATGTTTTCTCGTCCATACTAAAGTTAAAGACAACTTCTGCTGAAAGACATATTTAAATAATGGATATAATTGCTGAGAACAGATGGGCACTAATAAATAGATATTTCTTATCGAAAGATATAAAATTACAAATGCATATAACTTGGATTAGGCCCATACTGTAATATGCTGCCGCTTCTTGGAATCCAATGAAAAATGGATTGTCAAATAAGCTAGAAGCTGTACAAAAAATTTGTGAAACATATTAGCGCGGGTGTTTATATTTAATAAACAAAACCCTATTAATTACAATTAAAATTGCAGTTCAAGAAATCTCAATTAAAAATGTTTGAAACTAACAGAGATTGTTTCTAAAATCACAGTTAAGAGAAATATTGTGTAAAAACAGAGTTAGATCATTTAACCTTAAAGAGCACCATATTTGTCAAAAAATTGAACGTCGTTGGGTTGTAACGCGGAGCCGCGTGTTACATATATCCCCCCCCGACAATGAAAATTAGTACACAATGAGGAGGGCTAACCTTACAGGAGGTGCTATTGCTCTGCCGCACCTGTACTAACTGATGTTGGCTCTGTCAACACTGATTCTGGTTCCTCTATATCTCGCGGCGGCGTGACGGTGTCAGTTGGCTCGGTTGTTGTTGAGATGTCCGTAGTCAGCAAAACTGTCTGGAGGTGTAGTTATCGTTTCTTCACCACCTGATAGGTCAACATCGCGGAACAGCGGGTCATTTGGATCATCTTTTTGTACTGCTAGCAATTCCTGAGTGTTTATATGTGAAGGACACAGGATAGGGGCACAGAGTTCTGCAGGACGGCTTAGGGATGTCTGCGACCACGTTCTCTGACCCTTTGACATGTGTGACATCATACTCATACTCGTGTATTCGTGTAAGCTGTGAGTTGACACGTCGTGAATACAAATAGTCTTTCTTTCGTCTGCGTATTGAGAGTAGAGGAAAATGGTCTGTGTAGATCTTAAACTTTCGGCAATCCAGATAGGTGCGTGTATATTTAATAAACAAAACCCAATTAATTACAAATAAAATTGCAGTTCACGAAATCTCAATTAAAACTACTTGAAACTAACAGAGATTGTTTCTAAAATCACAGTGAAGATAAATATTGTGTAAAAACAGAGTTAGATTATTTGATCTTAAAGAGCACCCTATTTGTCAAAATTGAACATCGTTGGGTTATAACGCGGAGCCGCGTATTAAACTAGTATCTGTCTAATCAAAATTATATAAATTTTAAGTTTTATTTCATTCGATAAGATATTTCTATTTATTAGTGCCCATCTGTTCTTGGCACTGCCTACTATCCTTTCAATATGTCTCTCAGCAGCAGCTGTGCATTGAATAGTTATGCCTAAATCCTTAATTTCTTGCTGAAGTTTGATCTCAAAAACATCATTAATCACAGCACTATGAAAATAAACATAATTAAATTCTGTTCTATTACCTATTTTTAAAGCTCTCGTCTTTTTACTGTTTATTCTTAGCCCTAGCGTTATCAAATATCAACTTAAATCATACAAATCTAGTGTCACATTATTTTTGGGGAAGTCAACATTTTTTGGATCAATTGGAAAGAGTATTTTTAAATCATCAGAAAAGTTGCAAACTCCACTGTTAAGGATCTTAGTTTCCAAATGTGCAAATACGATTTTAAATAAAATTAAGCCCCAAACTTGATCCGTGAGGAATTCTACTTGTTACTATTTTCGATTTTGATATCAAACCGTTTACTTGAATACTTATTCTTCGATTATATAAATAGTATCTAAGTAATCTAAAAATATTCAGATCAATAGTCAATAAACTAATCGCATTCCAAAATAGCATCAAGAGATATAGAGTCAAAATCTTTTGAGATATCTATAAATACAATTAATGCATCTAACTTTTTCTCATCTGGTGTAATTACAGTATTCCACATAGAAAGCATATAAGTAATTGTCGATCTACCTTCCATAAAGCGATATTGACTTGTATCAAAATACCCCGGCAACATACATTTTTAATGATCTCGTACCAGTCGTTATATTATCTTCAAAAATGAAGGGATAATGGAGATTAGTCTATATTCACTGGCTTACGTTGGCTTACTTACTTTTGGCAACGGTTTAGCTACTATCGTTAGAATATCGATTGGTAATTTCTCATTCTTCAAAATTCTATTTATAAAATTGCAAAGCGCATTCATAAAAGTTAAACGTAATTTAAGTAGGTTATCAATCGATATAGCAAGGTGATCTTATTGGTTTTTTTTAAATTTTATTTTTAACATTAATTCTATCAACGCATCACTGTCATTAACAAGTCCTGGTTTCTTGTCATTCGAAGGATCAGTTATATCCTAGATATTGCTTTCATTCCGTGGATTACATATCAAATTGCCAAATACTTCATCCAATTCAAAGAGAAATTCATACTCAGTTCTATCAACAGGTTATATTAGCTTTAATTTATCCTTATATTTGCTGTAATCTGTAAGGAATTTCTATCCTAGTCTAGGATTACTGTTCAGTTTGCCCAAAATAATTATTTCTGATATTTGACGGATTAATATTATTTATGATTTAATTTCATTATCAATCAAATCTAAACTCTTTTTTTAATACTATTGATAAGACTACACTTCATTATATAGTAGGAGGTATTTTGTGTGGTGGCGGTTTATTTGCAGGTTCTATGGTATTCCTACATATGCCTGGTAGCTGACGTCGGAAGGAATGGTTTTCGTGAGCCGAGATTATAATCAGTCTCATTTCCAGCTGGCGTCATTCTCATTTTTACCAGTATCGTGATGCGAGATGACCAGGTCGAGTACCATACATGTATTATGAACTATGTTACAAAGTAAATTAAAATTCAAAGTTAATCAAAATTGATCGTGCTCTAGACGGCAACACAATAAAATATTATTAACACAAGTTAATATCTGAGCACTAAAGCAGAAAGTCATAAATCAAGATAAATAAGTCCAGAGTGCCTTAGCAGCATGTTTAGAGTCACTGATAATCGACTAAGAACAAATAAAATTTAAATCCTGGCTTTGAAAGCTTAGACACAGTAATTCACTGTATGCTACCGGCGTGTTACGCGCGGGTGTAATTTATTTTTAAACAAAACCCTAATTATTACAAATAAGACTGCAGCTCAAGAAATCTCAACTAACTAACTTGAAACTAACAGAGATTGTTTCTAAAATCACAGTTAAGAGAAGGATTTCTAAAACCAGAATTAGTATATGTGATCCTGAGGTGAACCGGATCTGATGAAATTGAGGCTTTTTGGGTTGTAACGCGGAGCCACGCGTTACATACAACCCCCGACCATAAAACTTAGTACACGGTGTAGGGGGCTAACCATACGTGAGGTGTTATGGCTCTGCCGTAACGAGTAAACACTGATATGGTCAGGAAGACTGTCTGTATGTGGAATTATTGTCTCCTCGCCGCTTGATAGGT
The DNA here is from genome assembly GCA_029291075.1 of Eudiplozoon nipponicum. Classification (NCBI taxonomy): domain Eukaryota; kingdom Metazoa; phylum Platyhelminthes; class Monogenea; order Mazocraeidea; family Diplozoidae; genus Eudiplozoon; species Eudiplozoon nipponicum. The sequence goes on from JAQBSW010002808.1 coordinate 47,414, forward strand.
CAACATCGTGGATCAGCGGGTCATATGTCTGTGCTGCTTGCAATTCCTGAGTACTTATAGGTGAAGGGCACAGGATGGAAGCACAAAGTTCAGCAGGACGGCTCAGGGATACCGCAACTACATTTTCTGTCCCTTTAACGTGAGTGACTTCATATTCATACTCGTGTTCTCGTGTTAGTTTCGAGTTGACAAGCCGTGAACAAAAATACTCTTTCTTTCCTCTAAGCATTTGGAGTAGAGGTAGGTGGTCGATGTAGATCTTGAACTTTCAGCATTCTAGATAGGTGTGGAAATGAAAAATCGACCGGTAGAGGGCGATTAACTCTTTACCTAATGTATCATATCGCGTCTCGTGACTTTTATTGCGAGAAGAATGCGATAGGTCGATGTACCCCATTGATGGGCTGTTGAAGCACAGCGCCTGTGGATGCGTTTGTGATCAAATTCAAAAGGTTGAGACCAATCAGGAGAATGTAGCATGGTCGCATTGCATAAGGCCCTTTTGGCATCCTCGTAAGCTTGCATGTCGTCCACGTTGAGCTGAATCAGTTGTGATTTCTTGACAAAACGTCTTTCTGGCACGAGGTTTATGTAAAGAGGTGTGTGCTACTTCCGGTAAATCTGAGTTCATTATACGAAGTGGAGTCTTTGTCCGTGGGTACTTGGTAATAAGCTTTCACTAGGTCGGGTTTTGAATACACAGCATGACTGATAGCAGATCTGAGTAAGTCAGCTCAACTTGGCAGGCTGTACAAATCAGACTGTGTGCAAGAATTGAGAATACGATAATCCCCGCACACTCTGAATGTTTAGGGTTCACTCTTTGGTACTATTACCACAGGCGACGCAAATGGTGAGCTGGATCGTGTACATATGCCTTGTTGGCGTCGCATGGCGAATTCTTGCTCGGCGGCCTTATGCTTGTGTGTTGCCAATGGATGTGCTCTGGGAGGATGAGGAAGTGGCTTCGATAAGATGATGCGATGAGCTGTGATGGCACGCTTCCTCTTGAGATTGGGAATAAAAGAGATAGGTTTGAAAATCTCTTCATGTCACTTTAGAACATCGTCCAGTTGCGGTACATGAGGAATTAGAGGAATTAGCTAAATGGATGAGACTGCTTTGGCGCGAGTCGTGTGTTTTAGCGCTTATGAAAGAAACTGATTGACGGCAGTGCGTATCTCTCGTGTTCTTGGACAAATAGTAAGGTCGAAGTGTTCGAGGAAGTCACGCCCAATGATGTTTCTTTTCGTGTTGGCAATGATGAAACGATAATTGGAACATCTTTTTGAGTCGGAGAACAAGATTGTGTGTACTCGTACCCCAAACGTCGCTATGTTGGAGCCATTGGCGCAGGTAAGTCTGCTGGTGTTGACTGGGTGGGTGAGTTCAAAATAATTGTGGCAGAGTAAGCTAACGTCTAAACTAGTGTCTACAAGGAATAATTCGCCAGAGTTTGAGTCACGGATGAGAAAAAGATGTTGATGCTGGCAAATGAAGATGAGGCAGGTTGCAGGCCTTTGGGCGTTTGAAGCATGACTTGACTGGAGCCGTCGCTGTAAAGACAATAGTTTGATTGCGCTCTAGTGCAAAAGCAACGTGCTTCGAGCCAGAAGAGGTCGGGCGTCCAACAATTTTGGGTTGTTTAGCCTCTACTGCCTCTATGGGCGAATCATCCTGTGTTCTTGAAGGTGACCGCGCCTATCTAAACGCCGCGTCTGTGCACGGAAATCTGCAGCCATTTTGTAGACAATAGCGCGTGTAGTGGTCATATATGCGATGATTCGTACGCCACTCCACCGGAAGCTCGGGAACTGTGGCAAAGCCTCTGGACTTCAACATCTTGGTGCTGTTTCGAGACGGTATTCGACGCTGGACACTCCTGATCTGGTCGCGCTTGTAGTCGACGACATTGACCAAAACCGAATCTGGCCTGATGGTGTGGCTCTTGAGCAGGCTGATGAGGCGTTTATTGATGACATTAGTTTTGGCTGATGATGCTGGAGACTGAGGTTTAGACAGGCGTGATGCGATGCAACCTTGCTCTAAGGCAGGTGAGCTACAGTGGTGTTTCTTCCACTACTTGACTTGACGTGCTGGCAGTAAGTCGTCTTGTACTTCAATGTATTTGCGCAGAAACGTAGCCATTTATTGCAGTGCCGGCGGAAGCTTCTGAATGAATAGTCGCATCAACATTTCCTTGGGTAGATTGAATGCATAGGCTTTCTGCTCCGTCTCCCTAAATAGCTCGGAAGGCGTGCGGCTACCTAGAGACATCTGGCTCATTAATTCTGTAAGCCTGTCTTCCCGATCTGGTGCTATGCGCTGCTTGACAGCGAGTTGCATGCTATGCCGTGGCTGCAAACATGTTCCCTCAATGTATTGATGCAGGATGTCTTTGAGTCTGCGTCTGAAAGAAATTAGGATTGTCTCCCATTCCCTCAAAAAGATGTGACTCTCTTCCGTTATATTGGATACCTTGGCCAATAAATTAACATCATCGATCCACTCGTCACAGTTATGAGAAAGATTGTCTAAAACCAGAAAAAGTATATTTGATTCTGAGGTGAACCGGATCTGACGAAATTAAGATTCGTTGGGTTGTAATGCGGAGCCGCGTTTTAGAATATTATTTCTTTTAATTATTAGTTTACATAATTTCCTATTGATTGGCTTTGCTATAATATCCGTAAACATAGATGCCTTAAATATATCAGATAATAACTTTGAAACAGAAGAAACAAATTCAGCAATGTTCATGATATATAAAATTTCATAATCAATCATTATGCTTAAATTTCTGAAAAGATTCCGGTTGATTCTGGAACACTGCACTTGTGCCTTCTCAAAATTAAGATTCTGTGTCTTGCTACTCAACATGTTCATTTGTAAAATGATTTTTTTTGATCCAATCCTTGAAATCTTTTACAACATCATAACTGTGTGAGTTCACCGCATCAATTTTTAAATAAACATGATCTAAGCATTTCTATCCTCTAGTTGATTCCTTGAGATCATGATTAGAAAAAAATTGATTATTTCATAGTCATGCAACTTATTAAAATAGCCTACTACCACATTATAACCATGGCAGTCCAAAATAGATTAGAAAGAATTGGTAAATATTCGATCATCATATAAAATAGCATACGGCTGTCATTAAATCGAGGATAGAATAAGATTATCGATTGTTTGATTTAAAATCAATGACAGTACAATATTCACTAATACGTAACACTTTCGCATTTAACATTAAATTAATATAAATAAGTATCCCTCCACCTCATTTTATCCAGCGATCTGTCTTTTATAAATAAAGAATAATGAGGAATGTCAAATTTGTGGTATTCAGTGTCCTTGTTGAGACAAGTTTCAGATAATATTATTTTTTTAAATCGTTACTTATTACAAAATTACACAGCAAAAATGTTTGCTCTTAAAACTTTTAAAGTTGGCATAAAATAAATTATACGTAGTATACGATTTATCTATACTTTTGTGAAATGTACTGATCTATCTTTTTGGTTTCTTAATCAATATTCAATCTATGCTCCAATTATGGTTTACCTCAGTTTATTTAAAAAATCAAGTATAAGTTCGGAACGCCTAGGTTACATATATTTCAAGATGGAATAGGCTTCTTCTTCCAGTAAGGACCTCGTTTATTACTTAGGAACTAGACCATATATACATAATATTTGCTTAAACGAATCAGTCTGAAGCTTTTTCAGAGTTAACACTTTCGAATGCACATATGAAATGTTCTAGAATAGACTGAAAGGTCTTTCTTAAACGCAGATAACTATGTTGATTCAGTGTTTAATATTGTACATGATCTATTTAACTACAGTTCTTTTTTTGATACAGTAACAAAGACGATGTATAGAAGAATATGTAAACTATGAATGAAAAAGATAATATATTGAAATATATTCCAATTAGTGGCATTAAAAATCAAGATTATACCATATAAATTATTGAATTAATTCCTTTTAATTGAAAATGCGTAGGACATCAGAAAGGACTGTACTGACAAAACTTAAAAGATACACAAAGCCTTTCTACAAGTTCCTTAGTTGTATGAAAACAAGGGCGAATTTGAAATCAGTAATGCGACGGAATCAATTATGTCTATATTCATAATGCTGCCATTATTGATTTTTTTGGTCAAACCTGAGTTAGAAACGTCCAATTCCTTTCAGTGTACATCTTATTAAATACAAATATTGGAAAATTTTTTAGTTGTGCTAAGAAAAGGTGGCCGCAAATAAATTGGAATATTCTATCGAATGATATACAACTACCAAAATATATTATTTGGATTAGGCCAATCTACAAATAGGCAGCCGCTACTTTAAATATAATGAAGTAGTATTTGTCGAACAGGATTGAAACTATAGGAAGATAAGTTGGGTACCGTATTATTTTTCCTATTGTGCCATATATGCAAGTAGACTGAAGTTTCTTTCACCGCAACATTTATGCTTTAGTAGATCGCTACTGCATAAATCATCCCACATAGAACAGTGGGCGGGTGTTAATATGACATGAAAATAGAATATTAATGGAGCAAAAACTAAACTTAGACAATCTGCGATTACTCCGATTATTGAAGAGAAGCATGCGAGAAACATTTTTAAAATGTAAAATTTACAAAAGATTGTCCAATGAGTTTAAAGGAAGGTCTCCAACAAAACTAATTTATATTTATATGTACTGAAAAATGTATGGGAAAACACTTGATCATAATGATTTTCTGATTGTTGATTTTGGCAATACGTTTTCGTGGTTAAACAAAGAATCAGGATGAAGGTGGTTCGTTACATATCTTATGGAGAGAGTTTTATATGAACTGTTTATTTTATTGAAAACACTATATATTACATCAGTGTTTTAGCTATGTTTTAACAAACAATTGATTGGTATTCTTTACACATATTCATGTAATCCTGCTTTGAACTGTACCTCCAGCTATTCAGTTATCGTGCCAAATGGACATTGTTGCAAATCTTATTTTTCTTAAATTTGTAGAATGAGTTATTATTATCATAGTACTGTGTACACGATTGCCATAATTATAATTTGTGCCGTATATAATTATCATAATAAATTACCATTAATCCATGTTTTCTCGTCCATACTAAAGTTAAAGACAACTTCTGCTGAAAGACATATTTAAATAATGGATATAATTGCTGAGAACAGATGGGCACTAATAAATAGATATTTCTTATCGAAAGATATAAAATTACAAATGCATATAACTTGGATTAGGCCCATACTGTAATATGCTGCCGCTTCTTGGAATCCAATGAAAAATGGATTGTCAAATAAGCTAGAAGCTGTACAAAAAATTTGTGAAACATATTAGCGCGGGTGTTTATATTTAATAAACAAAACACTATTAATTACAATTAAAATTGCAGTTCGAGAAATCTCAGTTAAAAATGTTTGAAACTAACAGAGATTGTTTCTAAAATCACAGTTAAGAGAAATATTGTGTAAAAACAGAGTTAGATTATTTGACCTTAAAGAGCACCATATTTGTCAAAATATTGAACGTCGTTGGGTTGTAACGCGGAGCCGCGTGTTACATACACCCCCCCCCGACAGTGAAAATTAGTACACAATGAAGGGGGCTAACCTTACAGGAGGTGTTATTGCTCTGCCGTACCTGTACTAACTGATGTTGGCTCTGTCAACACTGATTCTGGTTCCTCTATATCTCGCGGCGGCGTGACGGCGTCAGTTGGCTCGGTTGTTGTTGAGATGTCCGTAGTCAGCAAAACTGTCTGGAGGTGTAGTTATCGTTTCTTCACCACCTGATAGGTCAACATCGCGGAACAGCGGGTCATTTGGATCATCTTTTTGTACTGCTAGCAATTCCTGAGTGTTTATATGTGAAGGACACAGGATAGGGGCACAGAGTTCTGCAGGACGGCTTAGGGATGTCTGCGACCACGTTTTCTGACCCTTTGACATGTGTGACTTCATACTCATACTCGTGTATTCGTGTAAGCTGTGAGTTGACACGTCGTGAATACAAATAGTCTTTCTTTCGTCTGCGTATTGAGAGTAGAGGAAAATGGTCTGTGTAGATCTTAAACTTTCGGCAATCCAGATAGGTGCGTGTATATTTAATAAACAAAACCCAATTAATTACAAATAAAATTGCAGTTCAAGAAATCTCAATTAAAACTACTTGAAACTAACAGAGATTGTTTCTAAAATCACAGTTAAGATAAATATTGTGTAAAAACAGAGTTAGATTATTTGATCTTAAAGAGCACTATATTTGTCAAAATTGAACATCGTTGGGTTATAACGCGGAGCCGCGTATTAAACTAGTATCTGTCTAATCAAAATTATATAAATTTTAAGTTTTATTTCATTCGATAAGATATTTCTATTTATTAGTACCCATCCGTTCTTGGCACTGCCTACTATCCTTTCAATATGTCTCTCAGCAGAAGCTGTGCATTGAATAGTTATGCCTAAATCCTTAATTTCTTGCTGAAGTTTGATCTCAAAAACATCATTAATCACAGCACTATGAAAATAGACATAATTAAATTCTGTTCTATTACCTATTTTTAAAGCTCTCGTCTTTTTACTGTTTATTCTCAGCCCTAGCGTTATCAAATATCAACTTAAATCATACAAATCTAGTGTCACATTATTTTTGGGGAAGTCAACATTTTTTGGATCAATTGGAAAGAGTATTTTTAAATCATCAGAAAAGTTGCAAACTCCACTGTTAAGGATCTTAGTTTCCAAATGTGCAAATACGATTTTAAATAAAATTAAGCCCCAAACTTGATCCGTGAGGAATTCTACTTGTTACTATTTTCGATTTTGATATCAAACCGTTTACTTGAATACTTATTCTTCGATTATATAAATAGTATCTAAGTAATCTAAAAATATTCAGATCAATAGTCAATAAACTAATCGCATTCCAAAATAGCATCAAGAGATATAGAGTCAAAATCTTTTGAGATATCTATAAATACAATTAATGCATCTAACTTTTTCTCATCTGGTGTAATTACAGTATTCCACATAGAAAGCATATAAGTAATTGTCGATCTACCTTCCATAAAGCGATATTGACTTGTATCAAAATACCCCGGCAACATACATTTTTAATGATCTCGTACCAGTCGTTCTATTATCTTCAAAAATGAAGGGATAATGGAGATTAGTCTATATTCACTGGCTTACGTTCGCTTACTTACTTTTGGCAACGGTTTAGCTACTATCGTTAGAATACCGATTGGTAATTTCTCATTCTTCAAAATTCTATTTATAAAATTGCAAAGCGCATTCATAAAAGTTAAACGTAATTTAAGTAGGTTATCAATCGATATAGCAAGGTGATCTTATTGGTTTTTTTTAAATTTTATTTTTAACATTAATTCTATCAACGCATCACTGTCATTAACAAGTCCTGGTTTCTTGTCATTCGAAGGATCAGTTATATCCTAGATATTGCTTTCATTCCGTGGATTACATATCAAATTGCCAAATACTTCATCCAATTCAAAGAGAAATTCATACTCAGTTCTATCAACAGGTTATATTAGCTTTAATTTATCCTTATATTTGCTGTAATCTGTAAGGAATTTCTATCCTAGTCTAGGATTACTGTTCAGTTTGCCCAAAATAATTCTTTCTGATATTTGACGGATTAATATTATTTATGATTTAATTTCATTATCAATCAAATCTAAACTCTTTTTTTAATACTATTGATAAGACTACACTTCATTATATAGTAGGAGGTATTTTGTGTGGTGGCGGTTTATTTGCAGGTTCTATGGTATTCCTACATATGCCTGGTAGCTGACGTCGGAAGGAATGGTTTTCGTGAGCCGAGATTATAATCAGTCTCATTTCCAGCTGGCGTCATTCTCATTTTTACCAGTATCGTGATGCGAGATGACCAGGTCGAGTACCATACATGTATTATGAACTATGTTACAAAGTAAATTAAAATTCAAAGTTAATCAAAATTGATCGTGCTCTAGACGGCAACACAATAAAATATTATTAACACAAGTTAATATCTGAGCACTAAAGCAGAAAGTCATAAATCAAGATAAATAAGTCCAGAGTGCCTTAGCAGCATGTTTAGAGTCACTGATAATCGACTAAGAACAAATAAAATTTAAATCCTGGCTTTGAAAGCTTAGACACAGTAATTCACTGTATGCTACCGGCGTGTTACGCGCGGGTGTAATTTATTTTTAAACAAAACCCTAATTATTACAAATAAGACTGCAGCTCAAGAAATCTCAACTAACTAACTTGAAACTAACAGAGATTGTTTCTAAAATCACAGTTAAGAGAAGGATTTCTAAAACCAGAATTAGTATATGTGATCCTGAGGTGAACCGGATCTGATGAAATTGAGGCTCTTTGGGTTGTAACGCGGAGCCACGCGTTACATACAACCCCCGACACTAAAACTTAGTACACGGTGTAGGGGGCTAACCATACGTGAGGTGTTATGGCTCTGCCGTAACGAGTAAACACTGATGTGGTCAGGAAGACTGTCTGTATGTGGAATTATTGTCTCCTCGCCGCTTGATAGGTCAACATCGTGGATCAGCGGGTCATATGTCTGTGCTGCTTGCAATTCCTGTGTACTTATAGGTGAAGGGCACAGGATGGAAGCACAAAGTTCAGCAGGACGGCTCAGGGATACCGCAACTACATTTTCTGTCCCTTTAACGTGAGTGACTTCATATTCATACTCGTGTTCTCGTGTTAGTTTCGAGTTGACAAGCCGTGAACAAAAATACTCTTTCTTTCCTCTAAGCATTTGGAGTAGAGGTAGGTGGTCGATGTAGATCTTGAACTTTCAGCATTCTAGATAGGTGTGGAAATGAAAAATCGACCGGTAGAGGGCGATTAACTCTTTACCTAATGTATCATATCGCGTCTCGTGACTTTTATTGCGAGAAGAATGCGATAGGTCGATGTACCCCATTGATGGGCTGTTGAAGCACAGCGCCTGTGGATGCGTTTGTGATCAAATTCAAAAGGTTGAGACCAATCAGGAGAATGTAGCATGGTCGCATTGCATAAGGCCCTTTTGGCATCCTCGTAAGCTTGCATGTCGTCCACGTTGAGCTGAATCAGTTGTGATTTCTTGACAAAACGTCTTTCTGGCACGAGGTATATGTAAAGAGGTGTGTGCTACTTCCGGTAAATCTGAGTTCATTATACGAAGTGGAGTCTTTGTCCGTGGGTACTTGGTAATAAGCTTTCACTAGGTCGGGTTTTGAATACACAGCATGACTGATAGCAGATCTGAGTAAGTCAGCTCAACTTGGCAGGCTGTACAAATCAGACTGTGTGCAAGAATTGAGAATACGATAATCCCCGCACACTCTGAATGTTTAGGGTTCACTCTTTGGTACTATTACCACAGGCGACGCAAATGGTGAGCTGGATCGTGTACATATGCCTTGTTGGCGTAGCATGGCGAATTCTTGCTCGGCGGCCTTATGCTTGTGTGGTGCCAATGGATGTGCTCTGGGAGGATGAGGACGTGGCTTCGATAAGATGATACGATGAGCTTTGATGGCATGCTTCCTCTTGAGATCGGGAATAAAAGGGATATGTTTGAAAATCTCTTCATGTCACTTTAGAACATCGTCCAGTTGTGGTATATGAGGAACTGGAGGAATTATCTGAATTGATGAGACTGCTTTGGCGCGAGTCGTGTGTTTTAGCGCTTATGAAAGAAACTGATTGACGGCAGTGCGTATCTCTCGTGTTCTTGGACAAATAGTAAGGTCGAAGTGTTCGAGGAAGTCACGCCCAATGATGTTTCTTTTCGTGTTGGCAATGATGAAACGATAATTGGAACATCTTTTTGAGTCGGAGAACAAGATTGTGTGTACTCGTACCCCAAACGTCGCTATGTTGGAGCCATTGGCGCAGGTAAGACTGCTGGTGTTGACTGGGTGGGTGAGTTCAAAATAATTGTGGCAGAGTAAGCTAACGTCTAAACTAGTGTCTACAAGGAATAATTCGCCAGAGTTTGAGTCACGGATGAGAAAAAGATGTTGATGCTGGCAAATGAAGATGAGGCAGGTTGCAGGCCTTTGGGCGTTTGAAGCATGACTTGACTGGAGCCGTCGCTGTAAAGACAATAGTTTGATTGCGCTCTAGTGCAAAAGCAACGTGCTTCGAGCCAGAAGAGGTCGGGCGTCCAACAATTTTGGGTTGTTTAGCCTCTACTGCCTCTATGGGCGAATCATCCTGTGTTCTTGAAGGTGACCGCGCCTATCTAAACGCCGCGTCTGTGCACGGAAATCTGCAGCCATTTTGTAGACAATAGCGCGTGTAGTGGTCATATATGCGATGATTCGTACGCCACTCCACCGGAAGCTCGGGAACTGTGGCAAAGCCTCTGGACTTCAACATCTTGGTGCTGTTTCGAGACGGTATTCGACGCTGGACACTCCTGATCTGGTCGCGCTTGTAGTCGACGACATTGACCAAAACCGAATCTGGCCTGATGGTGTGGCTCTTGAGCAGGCTGATGAGGCGTTTATTGATGACATTAGTTTTGGCTGATGATGCTGGAGACTGAGGTTTAGACAGGCGTGATGCGATGCAGCCTTGCTCTAAGGCAGGTGAGCTACAGTGGTGTTTCTTCCACTACTTGACTTGACGTGCTGGCAGTAAGTCGTCTTGTACTTCAATGTATTTGCGCAGAAACGTAGCCATTTATTGCAGTGCCGGCGGAAGCTTCTGAATGAATAGTCGCATCAACATTTCCTTGGGTAGATTGAATGCATAGGCTTTCTGCTCCGTCTCCCTAAATAGCTCGGAAGGCGTGCGGCTACCTAGAGACATCTGGCTCATCAATTCTGTAAGCCTGTCTTCCCGATCTGGTGCTATGCGCTGCTTGACAGCGAGTTGCATGCTATGCCGTGGCTGCAAACATGTTCCCTCAAATAATTAAACGAACATTGGTTGCGCGGGTGGTGATAACAATTATTATAATCAAGGTTGCGGTCTTGATATAAACACCTGACCCATTAATTACTTACATATGTCAGTATAAACTAAGAATTGTATAGTGTAGAAAAGGCAATTCATCCAGTAGACCGGTTTCGTCCTTATTGGGAACTCATCAAGTACTGGCCAGAATTTGCCGCGGACAGGATACGAACCTGGGCACGTCTGCTTCGGAATCTGGTGCTCTAACCACTGAGCTATCCTGCCGCACACTACACTACACACAATTTTCAGTTATATACTAACTAATGTAACTTGGTTAGTCAATTTTTCCTTTAGGTGGAGCTCATATGGCATCCATTTAGACCCAAAGTTCCAACTAACCATGCCCAATCTGTCATTACTGAACAGACACCACATTACATGGGGAAGTGGTATTGAAATGAACATTTATATAATTAAACGAACATTGGTTGCGCGGGTGGTGATAACAATTATTATAATCAAGGTTGCGGTCTTGATATAAACACCTGACCCATTAATTACTTACATATGTCAGTATAAACTAAGAATTGTATAGTGTAGAAAAGGCAATTCATCCAGTAGACCGGTTTCGTCCTTATTGGGAACTCATCAAGTACTGGCCAGAATTTGCCGCGGACAGGATACGAACCTGGGCACGTCTGCTTCGGAATCTGGTGCTCTAACCACTGAGCTATCCTGCCGCACACTACACTACACACAATTTTCAGTTATATACTAACTAATGTAACTTGGTTAGTCAATTTTTCCTTTAGGTGGAGCTCATATGGCATCCATTTAGACCCAAAGTTCCAACTAACCATGCCCAATCTGTCATTACTGAACAGACACCACATTACATGGGGAAGTGGTATTGAAATGAACATTTATTATAATTAAACGAACATTGGTTGCGCGGGTGGTGATAACAATTATTATAATCAAGGTTGCGGTCTTGATATAAACACCTGACCCATTAATTACTTACATATGTCAGTATAAACCAAGAATTGTATAGTGTAGAAAGGCAATTCATCCAGTAGACCGGTTTCGTCCTTATTGGGAACTCATCAAGTACTGGCCAGAATTTGCCGCTGACAGGATACGAACCTGGGCACGTCTGCTTCGGAATCTGGTGCTCTAACCACTGAGCTATCCTGCCGCACACTACACTACACAATTTTCAGTTATATACTAACTAATGTAAATTGGTTAGTCAATTTTTCCTTTAGGTGGAGCTCATATGGCATCCATTTAGACCCAAAGTTCCAACCAACCATGCCCAATCTGTCATTACTGAACAGACACCACATTACATGGGGAAATGGTATTGAAATGAACATTTATATAATTAAACGAACATTGGTTGCGCGGGTGGTGATAACAATTATTATAATCAAGGTTGCGGTCTTGATATAAACACCTGACCCATTAATTACTTACATATGTCAGCATAAACTAAGAATTGTATAGTGTAGAAGAGGCAATTCATCCAGTAGACCGGTTTCGTCCTTATTGGGAACTCATCAAGTACTGGCCAGAATTTGCCGCGGACAGGATACGAACCTGGGCACGTCTGCTTCGGAATCTGGTGCTCTAACCACTGAGCTATCCTGCCGCACACTACACTACACACAATTTTCAGTTATATACTAACTAATGTAACTTGGTTAGTCAATTTTTCCTTTAGGTGGAGCTTATATGGCATCCATTTAGACCCAAAGTTCCAACTAACCATGCCCAATCTGTCATTACTGAACAGACACCACATTACATGGGGAAGTGGTATTGAAATGAACATTTATATAATTAAACGAACATTGGTTGCGCGGGTGGTGATAACAATTATTATAATCAAGGTTGCGGTCTTGATATAAACACCTGACCCATTAATTACTTACATATGTCAGTATAAACTAAGAATTGTATAGTGTAGAAAAGGCAATTCATCCAGTAGACCGGTTTCGTCCTTATTGGGAACTCATCAAGTACTGGCCAGAATTTGCCGCGGACAGGATGCGAACCTGGGCACATCTGCTTCGGAATCTGGTGCTCTAACCACTGAGCTATCCTTCCGCACATATGTTAGTAATTAATGGGTCAGGTGTTTATATCAAGACCGCAACCTTGATTATAATAATTGTTATCACCACCCGCGCAACCAATGTTCGTTTAATTATATAAATGTTCATTTCAATACCACTTCCACATGTAATGTGGTGTCTGTTCAGTAATGACAGATTGGGCATGGTTAGTTGGAACTTTGGGTCTAAATGGATGCCATATGAGCTCCACCTAAAGGAAAAATTGACTAACCAAGTTACATTAGTTAGTATATAACTGAAAATTGTGTGTAGTGTAGTGTGCGGCAGGATAGCTCAGTGGTTAGAGCACCAGATTCCGAAGCAGACGTGCCCAGGTTCGTATCCTGTCCGCGGCAAATTCTGGCCAGTACTTGATGAGTTCCCAATAAGGACGAAACCGGTCTACTGGATGAATTGCCTTTTCTACACTATACAATTCTTAGTTTATACTGACATATGTAAGTAATTAATGGGTCAGGTGTTTATATCAAGACCGCAACCTTGATTATAATAATTGTTATCACCACCCGCGCAACCAATGTTCGTTTAATTATATAAATGTTCATTTCAATACCACTTCCCCATGTAATGTGGTGTCTGTTCAGTAATGACAGATTGGGCATGGTTAGTTGGAACTTTGGGTCTAAATGGATGCCATATGAGCTCCACCTAAAGGAAAAATTGACTAACCAAGTTACATTAGTTAGTATATAACTGAAAATTGTGTGTAGTGTAGTGTGCGGCAGGATAGCTCAGTGGTCGGCTTTTTTCAGATGCCAAAAATTCGTATATCCCTCCCACAACAAATTCTAATATTATGATAGTTAATAGTGACAAGCCAATTGCCTTTACATATATATTCTTAGTTGCTGACATATGTGAAAGCAATGGGTCAGGTGTTTATATCAAGACCGCAACCTTGATTATAATAAATGTTCCCTCAATATATTGATGCAGGATGTCTTTGAGTCTGCGTCTGAAAGAAATTAGGATTTTCTCCCATTTCCTCAAAAAGATGTGACTCTCTTTCGTTAAATTGGATACCTTGTCCAATAAATTAACATCATCGATCCACTCGTCACAGTTATGAGAAAGATTGTCTAAAACCAGAAAAAGTATATTTGATTCTGAGGTGAACCGGATCTGACGAAATTAAGATTCGTTGGGTTGTAATGCGGAGCCGCGTTTTAGAATATTATTTCTTTTAATTATTAGTTTACATAATTTCCTATTGATTGGCTTTGCTATAATATCCGTAAACATAGATGCCTGAAATATATCAGATAATAACTTTGAAACAGAAGAAACAAATTCAGCAGTGTTCATGATATATAAACTTTCATAATCAATCATTATGCTTAAATTTCTGAAAAGATTCCGGTTGATTCTGGAACACTGCACTTGTGCCTTCTCAAAATTAAGATTCTGTGTCTTGCTACTCAACATGTTCATTTGTAAAATGATTTTTTTTGATCCAATCCTTGAAATCTTTTACAACATCATAACTGTGTGAGTTCACCGCATCAATTTTTAAATAAACATGATCTAAGCATTTCTATCCTCTAGTTGATTCCTTGAGATCATGATTAGAAAAAAATTGATTATTTCATAGTCATGCAACTTATTAAAATAGCCTACTACCACATTATAACCATGGCAGTCCAAAATAGATTAGAAAGAATTGGTAAATATTCGATCATCATATAAAATAGCATACGGCTGTCATTAAATCGAGGATAGAATAAGATTATCGATTGTTTGATTTAAAATCAATGACAGTACAATATTCACTAATACGTAACACTTTCGCATTTAACATTAAATTAATATAAATAAGTATCCCTCCACCTCATTTTATCCAGCGATCTGTCTTTTATAAATAAAAAATAATGAGGAATTTCAAATTTGTGGTATTCAATGTCCTTGTTGAGACAAGTTTCAGATAATATTATTTTTTTAAATCGTTACTTATTACAAAATTACACAGCAAAAATGTTTGCTCTTAAAACTTTTAAAGTTGGCATAAAATAAATTATACGTAGTATACGATTTATCTATACTTTTGTGAAATGTACTGATCTATCTTTTTGGTTTCTTAATCAATATTCAATCTATGCTCCAATTATGGTTTACCTCAGTTTATTTAAAAAAATCAAGTATAAGTTCGGAACGCCTAGGTTACATATATTTCAAGATGGAATAGGCTTCTTCTTCCAGTAAGGACCTCGTTTATTACTTAGGAACTAGACCATATATACATAATATTTGCTTAAACGAATCAGTCTGAAGCTTTTTCAGAGTTAACACTTTCGAATGCACATATGAAATGTTCTAGAATAGACTGAAAGGTCTTTCTTAAACGCAGATAACTATGTTGATTCAGTGTTTAATATTGTACATGATCTATTTAACTACAGTTCTTTTTTTGATACAGTAACAAAGACGATGTATAGAAGAATATGTAAACTATGAATGAAAAAGATAATATATTGAAATATATTCCAATTAGTGGCATTAAAAATCAAGATTATACCATATAAATTATTGAATTAATTCCTTTTAATTGAAAATGCGTAGGACATCAGAAAGGACTGTACTGACAAAACTTAAAAGATACACAAAGCCTTTCTACAAGTTCCTTAGTTGTATGAAAACAAGGGCGAATTTGAAATCAGTAATGCGACGGAATCAATTATGTCTATATTCATAATGCTGCCATTATTGATTTTTTTGGTCAAACCTGAGTTAGAAACGTCCAATTCCTTTCAGTGTACATCTTATTAAATACAAATATTGGAAAATTTTTTAGTTGTGCTAAGAAAAGGTGGCCGCAAATAAATTGGAATATTCTATCGAATGATATACAACTACCAAAATATATTATTTGGATTAGGCCAATCTACAAATAGGCAGCCGCTACTTTAAATATAATGAAGTAGTATTTGTCGAACAGGATTGAAACTATAGGAAGATAAGTTGGGTACCGTATTATTTTTCCTATTGTGCCATATATGCAAGTAGACTGAAGTTTCTTTCACCGCAACATTTATGCTTTAGTAGATCGCTACTGCATAAATCATCCCACATAGAACAGTGGGCGGGTGTTAATATGACATGAAAATAGAATATTAATGGAGCAAAAACTAAACTTAGACAATCTGCGATTACTCCGATTATTGAAGAGAAGCATGCGAGAAACATTTTTAAAATGTAAAATTTACAAAAGATTGTCCAATGAGTTTAAAGGAAGGTCTCCAACAAAACTAATTTATATTTATATGTACTGAAAAATGTATGGGAAAACACTTGATCATAATGATTTTCTGATTGTTGATTTTGGCAATACGTTTTCGTGGTTAAACAAAGAATCAGGATGAAGGTGGTTCGTTACATATCTTATGGAGAGAGTTTTATATGAACTGTTTATTTTATTGAAAACACTATGTTGTAACACGCGGCTCCGTGTTACAACCCAACGAAGGTCAATTTTTACAAACGCTGTGCTCTTTAAGGTCAAATATTCTAACTCTGTCCTTAAACAATATTTCTCTTAGCTGTGATTTTAGGAACAATCTCTTTTAGTCTCAAGCAGTTTTAATCGATATTTCTTGAACTGCAATTTTATTTGTAATTAATAGTGTTTTTATAAAATAGACAGAACCGCGCGCGATCCGAGAGGATCACGCGGTGGACTATGGTGTCATAGTGAACTTATTTCGCTTAGTTGAGTGCAAATTTGGACTATCCGAACTTCAGAGAACAATATATTAATATCATGAACTGAGATAGAATCGTTACAAACGGTGAAGTTAACACTTGTGAGTTGTGTCATTGTAGTCCTTAAACGATTTACATTCCTTTTATAGTGATAACCTTTAACGATGACTTTTTCCATGTATCATTTGTTTTAAATCGATGGCATAAATGTTGAGCAATTCAGACCTTTGTACGCGAATAACTGATTGAGCATAAAACAATTTTCTATCATAAACTTAAATCATTTTAATTTTTGCCGTCTAGAAGACGGACCATTTAGTTTAATTGTGAACGGTATTTAAATCATATTTTTGCATAAAAACTATTTTTACAGCTGACAAACATATATTCAATTTTGACTAACTGTGAATAGTGTTTAAGATATAATTTTACATTAAAAAATCTGTATTATTGCCAACCAACTCCTTCAATTCGGATTAACAGTGAGTTATATTTATGTGCTACATTGTGTGTAATATATACATGAAACCTTTCTTCGGCCTTCTAATATTAACCATCTGAAAAGGAACAGACTGATTGGATGCTCGGGTAGTAATAATAGCAACCATTGATAAGTAGTAGGGGTACAAAATCAGGAACGAGATAGCAACAGCGAAAAGTACCCCTACATTATGGTGCTACTCGGTTCGTCGAACTCACAGCCAGTAAAGAATTTATAAACAGCTAGATTTTGAGAAATTCAAGCACTTTCAATGAAGGCCACTACACATGTGTGCCTCGGAAACGTCTGCACATACCCGCACACAGACGCGACGTTCAAATGGGCGCGGTCACCCTCAACAACTCAGGAGGATCCGCCCATGGAAGGTTCGGAAGACGGGTGGGGTCAGCCTCCTCGGCGGCAGCAGAGGCTGAGCACCCCAAGATTGTTGGCCGCTCCACGTCTGATGGCTCGAAGCACGTTGCCTTCGCGGTAGAGCGCAATCAAACTATTGTCTTTACAGCGACGGCTCCAATTAAGTCATGCTTCAAACGCCCAAATGCCAGCAATCAATCTCATCGCCGGTTGCCACTATCAACATACTTTCTCATCCGTGACGAAATCTCTGGCGAATTGTCATAGACACTGGATCAGATGTAAGCTCACTACGCCACAATTATCTCGAACCAACCCACCCAGTCGACACCAACAGTCTGACCTGCGCGAATGGCTCCAACATAGCGACGTTTGGGGTACGAGTACACACAATCTCGTTCTCCAACTCAAAATGATGTTTCAAATATCCGTTCATCATCGACAACACGACATGAAACATCATTGGACGTGACTTTCTCGAACACTTCGACCTAACCATCCGTCCAAGAACGCGAGAAATAGAGGAGCCAGTATCAGTGTTGACAGAACCAAAATCAGTCGTTATACGGCATGAAAGAGCAATAACATTTCCTGTAAGGTTAGCCCCCTTCATTGTGTACTAATTTTCACTGTCGGGGGGGTGTTGTAACACGCGGCTCCGTGTTACAACCCAACGAAGGTCAATTTTTACAAACGCTGTGCTCTTTAAGGTCAAATATTCTAACTCTGTCCTTAAACAATATTTCTCTTAGCTGTGATTTTAGGAACAATCTCTTTTAGTCTCAAGCAGTTTTAATCGATATTTCTTGAACTGCAATTTTATTTGTAATTAATAGTGTTTTTATAAAATAGACAGAACCGCGCGCGATCCGAGAGGATCACGCGGTGGACTATGGTGTCATAGTGAACTTATTTCGCTTAGTTGAGTGCAAATTTGGACTATCCGAACTTCAGAGAACAATATATTAATATCATGAACTGAGATAGAATCGTTACAAACGGTGAAGTTAACACTTGTGAGTTGTGTCATTGTAGTCCTTAAACGATTTACATTCCTTTTATAGTGATAACCTTTAACGATGACTTTTTCCATGTATCATTTGTTTTAAATCGATGGCATAAATGTTGAGCAATTCAGACCTTTGTACGCGAATAACTGATTGAGCATAAAACAATTTTCTATCATAAACTTAAATCATTTTAATTTTTGCCGTCTAGAAGACGGACCATTTAGTTTAATTGTGAACGGTATTTAAATCATATTTTTGCATAAAAACTATTTTTACAGCTGACAAACATATATTCAATTTTGACTAACTGTGAATAGTGTTTAAGATATAATTTTACATTAAAAAATCTGTATTATTGCCAACCAACTCCTTCAATTCGGATTAACAGTGAGTTATATTTATGTGCTACATTGTGTGTAATATATACATGAAACCTTTCTTCGGCCTTCTAATATTAACCATCTGAAAAGGAACAGACTGATTGGATGCTCGGGTAGTAATAATAGCAACCATTGATAAGTAGTAGGGGTACAAAATCAGGAACGAGATAGCAACAGCGAAAAGTACCCCTACAATACATTACAACAGTGTTTTAGCTATGTTTTAACAAACAATTGATAGGCATTCTTTACACATATTCATGTAATCCTGCTTTGAACTGTACCTCCAGCTATTCAGTTATCGTGCCAAATGGACATTGTTGCAAATATTATTTTTCTTAAATTTGTAGAATGAGTTATTATTATCATAGTAATGTGTACATGATTGCCATAATTATAATTTATGCCGTATATAATTATCATAATAAATTACCATTAATCCATGTTTTATCGTCCATACTAAAGTTAAAGACAACTTCTGCTGAAAGACATATTTAAATAATAGATATCATTGCTGAGAACAGATGGGCACTAATAAATAGATATTTCTTATCGAAAGATATAAAATTACAAATGCATATAACTTGGATTAGGCCGATACTGTAATATGCTGCCGCTTCTTGGAATCCAATGAAAAATGGATTGTCAAATAAGCTAGAAGCTGTACAAAAAATTTTTGAAACATATTAGCGCGGGTGTGTAAACGCCCCGGCTTCAAGTAAATGCCGTACGACGTTACAAACTCGGTTAAGGTGCTCTGAATAGAGATTAGTTACTGATATGGGGGCCCTTAAGAGGGCCGGGTAATGCGTTCGCTTGAAGTCTTCAGAGTTGAAGATGTCCTAGAGCCTTGGGTGGACTCTGGTTGAGTTTTCGCTCCCGTGGTTGAGCTGTGATCGCGTTGTGGATGGTGTCCTGCAGGTCCTGCACTCAATTGGCTCGTCTCTCCGGTATCCCGCAACAAGATGAGTCACGGATGTAGTTAGTTGTTGGAGAAACTATCAAATCACCAGCGTAGGTATTGACAGCCGACAGAGCGCACACGTATTGACAGCCGACAGAACGCACACGCGTGAAGCAGGTAGAAGGCAAATGCCACAACTGACTTGCATGGTAAATTACCGTGCTTAAATAGCATGCAATATGTGTACTTGCATACTATTGGTTAAACGTGGTTAAACGTGGTTAAACGGCAATTTGCTTTTTTCTCATTGGTGCAACGTAAATAAATTTGAATTTAATTTACGCAATATGTCGGCGATTGATTTGTGTCGTTACAACACTTTCCTCTCTGAAAAAAAGAAAAAAATATTCCTCTCTGCGAGGCTAGATAAGAAATGCATGACAGAGTTCGAACCAAGTTAAGCAAAAATATGATGAACCATAAGTGCTGGGCTTAAATATGCTTGTTGGTTGCTTCAACAATGATATGATGCCAGGTAACCACTAGGAATTGCTACACAAATTGTTAGCTCTAGTGGACGGTCATAGCACGTGAGGCAAAATAGAGCAGTGTAAGTTTTTGGAGCCGCAGCGTGAAGATTTCGAGGTAAATCGCCTCTGAATTTGCCAGGTTTAAGTTAAAACCTAAGCAGGTTGGATCGTTGTCAATGTGTTTGTATACGACCAAAGGAGCTAGAGTGCTCGACGTTGTGGTCATGACATTTGTAGAGTGGTCTTTGTGAAATAGATAAAGTTGAGAAATGCATTGAAAGTGGCCTGTACCATGATGAAGCTGATCACTACTTAGTGTTGCTACACGAAAGCGTTAGCTCTAAGTAGCTGGTCATACCAAAATAGGCAGTGTAATGTCATGTGTGAGAAATACATTATAATGTAAAATATATATACATTAAAATCAAAGGTAATTGCATAAAAATATGTACACGAACATTGCCTCAGAGATGGCATAATACCAAAGAACTGTTCAAAAATGCTACACAATTGTTAGCTAAGAACAGCTGGTTATGCCACGTGAGACAAATACGAAAATTAACGTAAGGTTATAAAAAATTTTTATAGTTAAATGTTAATGTTTAAAAAAAATTAATTACGCGTTATACAAAGCAGGTTGAGATTGTGGGCAGACGGAGCCTGAGACGTGTGTAGAAGGTTGAACGCTCTCAGGATCAGGTGGTTCGATAAACGGTTTTAACCTGTCTATGCTTACTGATGTCGGTGTAGCGCCTTGCATAATGATGAAGTATTTTGGCTGTTTTAGTAAAATCGGGTAAGGACCGCGATACTTGGGTTGTAGTGGTGCAACAGCATTATTGTTGCGAACGAGTACTCTCTTGCAGCTGTGGAGCTGTGGGTGAACGAAGACTGGACGAGGCGTGTGTCTCGGCTGCTGTTCGGACATGTTACCGAAATAAAGTCGAAGGCGGGTAGCTTCGTTTTGTGGGTCATCTTGTGCCGGTAGTAGACGTGGGAGCTGACTAGGCAGGCGTAGATCCATGCCATACAAGAGTTGTGACGCAGACGTTTTAATGGATTCTCGAGTACGAGAACGCATGGCCAGCAGAACTAAAGGTAGTGCATCGACCCAGTTGCCATTAATGGACGAGGATGCTAAAGCTGCTTTGAGTTCCCTATGCATTCTCTCTACCATGCCATTAGCTTGGGGATGGTAGGCAGTAGGCAGTCGTCTAGCGTAAGATGCATCCCATGTACCGCAAGGTGGTTTTGAAACGATCAGATGAGAAGCAAGTGCCTCTGTCCGTGATGACCTCATTGGGAACACCGTAATTGGATATCCATGCAGAGATAAAACCGTTAGTTACTTCGTCTGCAGAAATGGTGCCAAGAGGTAATGCCGCAGGCCACCGTGTAAATCTATCGATCATAGTTAGAAGGTAGCTGAAACCTTGAACCTTTGTCAGATGAACTATGTCGATGTGGACGATGGCTAGGCGAGAAGTAGACCGAAAATGTTGCAACCTAGAACGAGTGTGTCGTGTGATCTTGTTTTTCTGACAAATTGCACACTCTGAGACCCATCGTTTAACATTCTGTCTAAGTCTGTGACCCCAGAAACGATCTGTAAGAAGTCGGACAGTCGCTTGGCTTCCTGGGTGAGAAATTGAGTGAATTGAATCGAAAACCTTCCTCTGAAGGCTGGTCGGCAGAACTGGCTTGTTGGGCTGCGTACCCGTGAAGTAAACAATTGGTAAGCCTTCCCACAGACGGCATATGAACTTGGTTGGGTGACGGGCTATTGATCTTTGAATGTGAATGTCACCGCGTTGTTCAGTTCGCAGGAGAGTTGGCGTTAGTGCAGGTTCACTGAGTGCCACGGAGTTGACAGTGAATGGTGACGGCGAAGGTGGTTGTAGAGAGACGTCTGGCCTAGACAGGGCATCTGCAATGAAGTTCTGTTTGCCCTTGACGTGAAAGACGTCAAATTGCCATTCGCTTAGACGAGAAAGCTGTCTTTCCACTCTGGCAGGGTACTTGGCGATAGATGAAGTTGCGTTTCGAAGTGCGCTAACTAGTGGTGCATGATCTGTGAAAACAACAAATCTGCTACTGCCAATGATGCTGATAAAATGGCGCACTGCGTCGTGGATGGCGAGAAGTTCTCGGCCGAAAGTGTCGTACCTCGTTTCTACTGGTTGGAGAGTACGCGAGTAGAAACTGATAGGCTTCCGAACTCCGTCGATCTCTTGTTCCAAAGTGGCTCCAATAGCGAATTCAGAAGCATCTGTCGTGAGTAGAAATGGCTTTTCGAAATCTGGATGCGTTAGCATTGTGGCATTTGCTAACGAGTTGATGGCAAGTCGAAGTAATTCCTCGTCTTCGGATGACCAAGCAATAATAGAATTCTTGCTAAGTCCTTTTCGGTTCCGCAGGTGCCTGCACAAAGGATAAAGTTGTTTTGAAAGGCCCGGAAGGAACTTGCGATAATAGTTTAGTACTCCCAGGATTTTCTGCAACTCGCTAACAGTCCTTGGTGACTTGATATTCTTGATTGAATTCGTCTTTGACGGCAACGGTTGAATACCTTGGGCCGTGATACGATGCCCTAAGAAGTCCACGGATGTAGTTGCAATCTGCGTCTTGTCACAGTTGATCTTGAGTCCGTGGTTGGATAAGCGTGAGAGGACATTTCGTAGATGCTTCGCATGAGATTCTAGATCTGGACTGAATACCATAATGTCATCGAGATATGACATACAATAAGCAGAGTCGTCGCGAAGTATGTTGTCTATGAATCTTTGAAATGTCTGAGTAGCACACTTAAGTCCAAAAGGCATGTAAAGATATTCAAAAAGGCCAAATGGAGTGATGACTGCAGTTTTCTCGATATCCTCTGGTGCTACCGGGATGTGATGGTAGGCTTGTCTGAGGTCAATCACTGAGAAGAAATTGCTGCCGTTGAGTTTTTCAAGTAAAGTGTTAATATTTGGAATAGGATATGCATCAGATTTTGTCACTGAATTTAGCTTACGGTAGTCTCCACAGGCTCTGTACGATCCGTTTGATTTAGAGACTAAGTGCAGTGGTGACGCCCATGAACCTTTCGATGGTCTGATGATTCCCTCTTCCAAAAGCCTTGAGAATTCTTCTTGGGCAGCTTTCAGCTTAGCAGGGGCCAGTGGTCGCTTCTTGAGTGCAATAGGTTGTCCTTCTGTGACGATATGATGCATCGTGTTGGAGACTCGTAGCTCTGACTTGTTAAGATCGAAAAGCGATTTGTATTTTCGAAGAGCTGCTGATATCTCTGCTGAATGATGCACTGGGGTTGGCTGAATGACCTGTAACTCCAAACGCTCGGAGGCAAGTGTCCAAAAACTTTGCTCAAGTCCGGTGGAGGGGTCGATGATCTTTTGATTGGCAAGATCAACAATGAGCCGAAATTTCAGAAGGAAATCAAGGCCTATTATATTATGTGAGACCTTGGCAATGATGAAGTTGTGGGAAAATTCACGTCGTAGACCTATGTTGAGTGTGAAATCAAGAAGGTGCAGAAGTTCGTTTGGCTGTTTGGCCGGGTCATGCAAACAAGTAGGCTGGTGATTGCGACCGGCATTGTCTGTTTGGTTCTCTATGTGAAAAATTCGGCGTGGACGCGTAGACGAAAAGAGTCGACAGGGATGTCGGATTGTAGTTGGCTTCTTCGCTGTAGAGCCGTTGATGCCGTTGATGTGCAGAAAGTACGGTCTTCTACTTCCTGCGCCAGACGTTTTCCGATACTGATGCACCCTTGTGCCTGCGGTCTGTTGTCCTCTCCGTCAGCTGTGGAAATTGACACTCATTCGGAAATTCTTCGGAACGACAAAGACAAACTTGGCAAGCATAAAAAACTTCTGGTGGTTATAACACCAGTTCTTTTGAGCATATTTATTAAAGGATTGCGGAGATCTCGATCGCCGCCTACCATTATAATTTGACTTGGAAACGAATTTTGGTCGAGCATTCACTTGATTTATCTCCGATTTGGTAATGGCCAATCCTTTTAGAACTTTGGCCATGTTCGCCACTGTTCTCTCTAAGGAGGAGATTCTATCATCTTGCGGGGGTGAAGAAAAGGATGATGGATTCACTTTGGGTTCCAAAACCTTATATTCTAACTCACATCTCTCAGATAAGTCATCTATAGAGAGAGTGTTGGGAGCTGTCTGGCAAAGAGTTTTAATGTTTGGGGAAGATTGTTAATAAAAACAACCTTAGCCTCATGATCAGAAATGTTGGTTTTATACCAACGTTTCCGTAATTCCCGCAGTATTTCGATGGGGCCAAGGTTTGGCATATCTAACTGCGCATATTTGTTTATTATCTGCTCAGTTTCCGTGGGTCCAAGCACGGATTCTACCTCGTTTTGTAGGTCCAAAATGGGATTAGGTAGCTTCCTAATGGCCTCAAGCTTAGGATAAATCCGTCGCTGCAATTCAGAAGGTAGTTTAGCGAAAACCTTCGACAGTTTTTGATGACTGTCATAATCAGGAAACGGGGAGAAAGCGGAGTCTACGCGCCTAAAGAATAGCTCACTATCTCCATCCCAAACAGGAACATCAATATCTAAAATTGGACCTGACATTTTAAAAATCTTACGGGATCTTAAAAGCATAAATTAAAAGCAATATGAAAATATATAAATATACTTTAACGAAACGCTTACCCACAAACAGCTTCCACAGTTGAATAAGAGCAGAACAAAAAAAGTCACTGTTTCCAAAAATCCGAAGTTGAGTTGTTGAGTACGTACGGTGCCGTTTTGTACGTAGAAAAGATGAACAAAGGACCCGTTGGCCTTTGATGCCGATGTGTTATTATTATTATATCCCCCAACACAAACTGCGAATATATATATATACCAAAAAATTCACAGATGGCCACGATCACGGTAGATAAAACGCAAATCTTAATCGATTTTTATCCCAAATAGATGAAAAAGGAAGTCAATTTATTTCTACAAAAAAATCAGAACAATAATCAATATCTGGCACCGGTCGCCAATTTTGTAAGCTTGCCCCGGCTTCAAGTAAATGCCATTTTTGACGTTACAAACTCAGTTGAGTGCTCTGAATGAGATTAGTTACTGATATGGGAGCCCTTAAGAGGGCCTGTTAATGCGTTCGCTTTAAGTCTTCAGAGTTGAAGAAGATGTCCTAGAGCCTTGGGTGGACTCTGGTTGAGTTTTCGCTCCCGTGGTTGAGCTGTGATCGCGTTGTGGATGGTGTCCTGCACTCAATTGGCTCGTCTCTCCGGTATCCCGCAACAAGATGAGTCACGGATGTAGTTAGTTGTTGGTGAAACGATCAAATCACCAGCGTAGGTATTGACAGCCGACAGAGCGCACACGTATTGACAGCCGACAGAACGCACACGCGTGAAGCAGGTAGAAGGCAAATGCCACAACTGACTTGCATGGTAAATTACCGTGCTTAAATAGCATGCAATATGTGTACTTGCATACTATTGGTTAAACGTGGTTAAACGTGGTTAAACGGCAATTTGCTTTTTTCTCATTGGTGCAACGTAAATAAATTTGAATTTAATTTACGCAATATGTCGGCGATTGATTTGTGTCGTTACAGGTGTGTATATTTAATAAACAAAACCCTATTAATTACAATTAAAATTGCAGTTCAAGAAATCTCAATTAAAACTGCTTGAAACTAACAGAGATTGTTTCTAAAATCACAGTTAAGAGAAATATTGTGTAAAAACAGAGTTAGATTATTTGACCTTAAAGAGCACTATATTTGTCAAAATTGAACATCGTTGGGTTGTAACGCGGAGCCGCGTGTTACATACACCCCCCGACAATGAAAATTAGTACACAATGAAGGGGGCTAACCTTACAGGAGGTGTTATTGCTCTGCCGTAACGTGTAACCACTGATGTTGGCTCTGTCGACACTGATTCTGGTTCCTCTATATCTCGCGGCGGCGTGACGGCGTCAGTTGGCTCGGTTGTTGGTGAGATGTCGGGCGTCAGTCCGTAGTCAGCAAAACTGTCTGGAGGTGGAGTCATCGTTTCTTCACCGCCTGATAGGTCAACATCGCGGAACAGCGGGTCATTTGGATCAACGTCGGCCGGGGATAGTCTGTGTTTGGAGACAGCTTCAGCTTTGCCATTAATCTCCAAAATGATGTAATTCTGACGTCGATCTAACACACGATAAGGACCGCGCTTCGGTTTGGCTAGAATCCTGTTATCCATATCGTTGTTGACGAAGAACCATTTGCAGCTATCAAAATCTTTGCGTTTATATATTGGACCATGTTGCTGACGTGTAGGACAGATCGGCCGATTCTGAGCGTTATACTGTAGGTAACTGCGAAGTGGAAACAGAAATGCCGGATCGTTCATCGTTATCGCAGTTTCAGAGCGTGATCGGACTAGTTCGCCAGGCAGCCGTAGACATTCGCCAAATACCATTTCAGCGGAACTACATTTGATCGGCTCACGAGGTCTTGTACGCATTGATAGGAGTACTTTCGGTAAAGCCGCAAGCCAATTTTCTTCTGGGCTGGCCTTGAGCGCCGCTTTCAGTTCCCGGTGTGGCCTTTCGACGAAACCATTTGCTCTCGGATTGCGAGCCGCGGTCACGGAGTGTTTGACACCATAGTATTTCAGTAGGGCTGCGAACTCTTCGCCGAGGAACTGTGCGCCACGATCGGTTGTCACTTCAGCTGGAGCACCAAACCGAGCGAACCAATTGAGCTCTAAAGCATAACTGACAGTGTCTTGCTTCATGTCTGGCAGTGGTATGGCCTCATACCATCGAGTGGTGCGATCCCGTATTGACAGTAGATATCGCATATTGTTCACGGCAGGTAAGGTTACCAGATCAACGTGTATGTGCGTGAACCGGACTTTGGGCACTTGAATGACTTGTGGCGCCGTTTTGGTGTGTCTCGTCACTTTGCATTTCTGACATTCTAGACATTGTTTTGACCACTTCTTGACATCTCGCCGCATGCCAGGCCAAAAATACGTTCTGGATAGAATTTCCACTGAGGCTTCGCCAGATGGATGGCTCATTGAATGGTAAACCTCGAAGATCTTGTGACGGAGTTTTTCAGGTATAAACGGCCGAGGGCCCACGCCAGTTATTTCACACTGCAGCAGAGTTCCATCATAATCAAATGTTTTCAGGCGATTGACATCAAATGTCCGAAGTGATGGATCATCTTGCTGAGCTGCTTGCAATTCCTGAGTGCTTATAGGTGAAGGACACAGGATAGAGGCACAGAGTTCTGCAGGACGGCTTAGGGAGTCTGCGACCACGTTTTCTGATCCTTTGACATGAGTGACTTCATATTCATACTCGTGTATTCGTGTAAGTTGTGAGTTGACACGTCGTGAATATAAATACTCTTTCTTTCCTCTGAGCATCGGGAGTAGAGGAAGATGGTCTGTGTAGATCTTGAACTTTCGGCCATCCAGATAGGTGTGGAAGTGTAGGATCGACCGGTAGATTGCGAGTAAGTATGTATTAAGTGTTGCAAACCTAGTAACAAATTAGTTCACTTATGAACAGAAGGATAAACCAAAGAGAGCATGAACGGAATGTATTATCTCATGCACATTCGTTTCGTGCTTACTGGCGACTCATCAGTAGGAGCCGGTATTACGCCCTTTAACCACTATATGTTTTGGTCAAGAATGTGGGATAATAGGACGGTACAATCTCCTAGACGAATGTGTAAACCTGCAATAGTGAAGCTAACATCGTATAGTCTACGACAATGCGACTTCAACGCTAACTCACACTATATAATATATATACCGAGTCTGTAAAGGATACTAACACTATGGCTATTGTGTTAGTAACCGATACTAACATTATTGTACCGAAAAGGTACATGGTACTAACACTATGGTTTCCGAGTCGGAACATGGTACCAATATGATTGATATAAATTTATGCTATAGTTCACCGAAATTGAGAATTACAACAATTTCTGAACACCTGTTACTCCAGTAAATCCATACACCCTGGCCTTGATCGATATCAGTTATCACATTTCGCGGTAAGCATGACATCATTCAATTCAATATATAACAGTTAAATACTGTTTGTTGCGGAGAACTAATATATATGCAAGTATGTATTAAGTGTTCCAAACCTAGTAACAAATTAGTTCAGTTATGACCAGAAGGATAAACCAAAGACAGCATGAACGGAAAGTTAATCTCATGAATCAGTTGTGATTTCTTGACAAAACGGCTTTCTGGCACGAGATATTTGTGAAAAGGTGCCAGAATCTTGGCAAGGCAGGGTACGAATCGAGAATAGTAGTTCATCTTGTTCAAGAATCGTCGCAATGCTCGAACGGTGGTTGAAGGCTGTAGATCTTGAATAGCACGAACCTTAGCAGGTATAGGTGTCATGCCTTTTTGCGGAAATTTGATGACCGAGGAATTCAATTGATTGCTGTGCAAAGACGCATTTGTTGCTATAAAGTCGGAGGCCATAGTCTGCTAGACGTGTGAGTAGCATATCAATATGCTGTATATGTTTGGACATTGAGTTGGAGAATACCAGGATGTCAACTGAATATGGAATTACAAATGGTAGACCATCTAGTATTTCTTCCATAACGCGTTGGAAGTTTTGTGAGGCATTCTTGAGACCAAAAGGCATATAGTGATATTCGTGAGTGCCACCTCCAGTGAATTAGAGTGCAGTATATGTTACGGAGTTTTTGTCCATCAGTACTTGATAGTAGGCTTTCACTAGGTCAAGTTTTGAATTTACAGCATGACCAATAGCAGATCTGAGTATGTCAGCTGGATTTCGCAGGATGTACGAATCAGACTGTGTGCAAGAATTGAGAATACGATAATCTCCGCACACCCTGAATGTTGCTGGTTCACTCTTCGGTACTACTACCACAGGCGACACAAAAAGGTGTACAGATGCCTTGCTGACGTAGCATTGCGAATTCTTGCTCGGCGGCCTTATGTTTGTGTGGTGCCAATGAACGTGCTCGTGTAGGATGAGGAAGTGGTTTCAATAAGATGATACGATGGGCTGTGATGGCACGCTTCCTCTTGAAATAGGTTTGAAAATTTCTTCATGACGTTTCAGAACATCGTCCAGTTGCGGTAAATGAGAAACTGGAGGAATTAGCTGTATGGATAAGAGTGCTACGGCGCGAGTCGTATGTTTGAGCGCTGATGAAAGCAACTGATTTTCTGCAGTGCGTACCTCTCGTGTTCTTGGACGAATGGTAAGGTCGAAGTGTTCGAGAAAGTCACGTCCAATTATGTTTCTTGTCGTATTGGTAATGATGAGTTGGAGAACGTGATTGTATGTACTCGTATCCCAAACGTTGCTATACTGGAGTCATTGGCGAAGGTAAGATTGCTGGTGTCGACTGAGTGGGTAGGTTCGAAAAAATTGTGGCGTAGTAAGCTCACATCTGATCCAGTGTATATGAGAAATAATTCGCCAGAGGTTGCGTCACGGATGAGAAAAGATGTTGATAGTGGCAACTGACGACGAGACTGGTTGCTGGCATTTGGGCGTTTGAAGCATGACTTGACTGGAGCCGTCGCTGTAAATACAATAGTTTGATTGTGCTCTACCGCGAAAGCAACGTGCTTCAAGCCATCAGACGTGGAGCGGCCAACGATCTTGGGGTGCTCAGCCTCTACTGCCGCAGAGGAGGCTGACCCCAGCAGTTTTCCGAACCTTCCATGGGCGGATCCTCCTGAGTTTTTGAGGGTGACCGCGCCCACTTGAACGTCGCGTCTGTGCGCGGGAATGTACAGCCGTTTCTGAGGCAATAACTTGTGGACTGGCCATAGCTGCGGTTAATCGGACACCACTCCGCCGGTAACAGTGGAACTGTGGCCCGGCCTCTCGACGTCGACCTCCTGGCGCTATTCCGGGACGGTGGTCGACGCTGGTCACGCCTGCTCTGGTCGCGTCTATTATGGACGGCATCGACTGAGGCCAAATTTGGCCTGACGGTGAGGTTCTCGAGGTGATGTGTCTTTTGTCTTGGGCAGGTGAGCTGTAGTGGTGTTTCTTCCACCACTTGTCTAGACGTGCCGGCAGAACGTCGTCTTGTACTTCGAGGGATTCGCGCAGGAACGTGGCCATCTCTTGTAGTGCCTGCGGGAGATTTTGTATGGAAAGTCGCATTACGATTTCCTTGGGCAGGATGAATTCCAAGGCTTTCTGCTCCATCTCCCTAAATAGCTCAGAAGGCGTGCGGCTACCTAGGGACATCTGGCTCATTAATTCTGTAAGCCTGTCTTCTCGATCTGGTGTCAAACGCTGCTTGACGCTGCGTTGCAGGCTCTGCCATGGCTGCGCACATGTGCCCTCAGTGTATTGATGCAGAATATCTTTTAGTCCACGTCTGAAAGACATTGGGATCGTCTCCCAAACCCTCAAAAATATTGAGCCTTCGCCTGCTATATTGGACACCTTGGCCAATAAAGTAACATCGTCGACCCACTCGTCAAGGTAGTCTGGATCGAATTGGCATATTTTGTACTGTGTCCCTGTGTTGGTGCGGCCTATTGCTGATCTCACCACCGGGCCTCCTGCATTTCCTGTGCTGGACGTCATCTTATGTGTGTGAGTGTTGTCGAGAATAGATGGCAGTGTAACATCGTTCTCACCCGTCATCGTGCGGCTGTCTTCGAGCATTGTTAGGGTGTTTTTCTATGATATGTGTCTTAGAATTTACTTTCCTTCGTGGCATTCATCCAAAGTGCTTGAAGTTCTCAAAATCTAGATGCTGATTAATTCTTTGTTGGCTGTGAGTTCGACTTCACCCGGGGCACCATTTATGTAGGGTTCTTTTGCGGGGTAGCTATCTCCTTACATAGAACTGGTAGCAGCTAAGGAGATCCGTGCTTATGATCAATCACCGGCCTTTTCCCGATGGGTGATGTGAGAAGGCTAATTCGAATGATCACATATGTATTGTACACAATGTTGCATGGAAAATTCATAGTTAGTCCAAATTGACCGTGCTCTAGACGGCAACAAAACAAAATACTGTTAACACAATTGAATGTCTTATACAAAAGTCACAGTTAAACAAAATTGTCCGTGCTCTAGACGGCAGCAAAACGAAACACTGTTAACAAAGTTGAATGTCTTATACACAAGTCACAGTTAAACAAAATTGTCCGTGCTCTAGACGGCAGCAAAACGAAACACTGTTAACAAAGTTGAATGTCTTATACACAAGCAATTATTCTTTCACAAATGTCTGAATTGTGATGAATACATGTAACTGATTGAAAATATATGATGATATAAATAAAGTCACTGGTAAAAGTTGGCACTGATAATGGATAGACTAAAATCATGTAAAAACTTCAATGAAAAACTTCACAAATAATTAATCCACTGTTTGCTATGGTTTTAACACATTTAATTATAGTAATCCATAGTACTCTGAAATTTGGGCACCTAGCATAGATACGAAAAATAAATCAATTGTATAAACTGCCAATATTCCAACGAAGAATAAAAATACATCTATGACACTATAATCCACCGCATGTTCCCTGCGTAATGCGCGCGGGTGTGTATATTTTATAAACAAATCCCCATTAATTACAATTAAAATCTCAATTAAAACTGCTTGAAACTAAAAGAGATTGTTTCTAAAATCACAGTTAAGAGAAATATTGTGTAAAAACAGAGTTAGATTATTTGACCTTAAAGAGCACCATATTTGTCAAAATTGAACATCGTTGGGTTGTAACGCGGAGCCGCGTCTTACAATGGTTTTCATTTATACATAACTTTACACTCGAATTTTACCTTAATTTTTCCAATTATCAAGTCTGTGAACTTTGATAATAAATCTATAAATAATTGTATAATACATTATTGTACATATGTGATTAATTAAAAGACCGTTTTTCCTTTATCATAATAAATGTATCAAAATTGATATAACGTATGCAGTGATACAAATGGACATATTTATGTGATGTGATATCTTTTATATATTGAAAATTTTCTAATTTTATAATTTATTTGAACGAATATATGTGTTTTGAACCGAAATAAAGATATTCCATTCTACTAAATTCTATTAATTGGCTGAAACTGGATCAATGACAGCGTAAAATTAATAAAACAATCTCATTCGACCGGCATCTACATGTAAACGCAACACACTTGACGGCTCGCTACTTGCAATTGCTGTCGCCTTTCTGTTGCGCTGACTATTTACACCTACTGTATACCTGTCGATTTTACTTCCATTAACCTTCATACAGTAAATACATGACAAGTTTCTTGACATCCGTTTCTGATCGGGTACTCTAATTTATCACAATATTAGCCAGTAAATTACTCTCTGAAACTTTTAAGGGCCACAAACTTAAATGCTTGCTATAGTGACTTTCTGACTTGATTAGGAAATTACCTAGATTGTTATAGTCGTGTCCTGTCGCTCCTCTTTTATGCCAGCGCAGCCACTTCCGTTTTTCCATATTTTTATCTTTGCGTTAATTGTTATGTTAATGAAGTTTTGAATTTCCCACAAATAAATATTTGCATATTTTATGTCGTAAAGGATCTCAAATTTGCCAAACTTTGAATTAATTGGGTTCGCTATTTTTAAGAACTTCTCTTTCAAAAAGGCATACCACAAAATTTTTGAATCGGATATGTTGCTGATCTCATTTTTCCTGGGCTTTTGTTTAACACGGGAAGGTATCGTTTTAATCTTAATTCAAAAAGATCAAAAGGATAATATATTTGTCCTAGATTATTAAATTAAAATTTGAAAGAAATCTTAGAAGGGAGCGTTTTTCTAAGCCTTTTTGGCAATTGATTGTAAATATTATGAATTTTTGAAAGAGAAAATATCTTTCCCGCAATATTTCCCAACAAAGTAGAAGAGATTGCCAAATATCCAGACTTAGTTTCTATTACTTGAAGATTTCATATTGGAATCATATAGACTCCCATCCACTCATTCAAGTGGAATACATTTATACAATAGCACAACATCCAAATCCATAAAATTTGCAGTGATACAAACGATAATCTGCTGACATATATGGAGTAGAACACAGGTTGTTCAGATCAATTTCATTGGGCTGCATTTAGCGGCGGCATTTTCCAGTATCGGCCTCATCCAGTTAAAATACATTTATAATTGTATATCAATCGATATTATATTTCTCTGCATTAGCACGGCTAGCTTTTCTAGAAATATGTCGCTCAGCAGAAGAGATACATTGAATAGTTATGATTAAATTCTTGATATCTTGTTAAAATTTGATCTCAAAAACATCATTAATCACCGAATCATTAAAATGAACATAATTAAATCCTCTCCAATTTCCGATTTTTAATGCTTAGGTTTTTCATTGTTCATTCCCAAAACAAATGCTATTAAATATCTTCTCATATGAAGCAAATCTAATATTATATTATTTTTAGAGAATTCAATATTTTGGATCCATTGAAAGAATGATTATTATATCACCAACAAATTTGCAAACTCAACCATTAGGGCATTCGTTTACAAAGGCCCAAATATGATTTGTTTAAATTGGTAACAAGCTTGATCTTTGTGAAACACCACTTGCAAATTTTAGTGTTCTTGATTTTAAATTATTTACTTGAATACTCATTCTTCTATAGTATGAAAATTATTTGAGTAAACTGTGCATATTCGTATCGATATTCAATGAATTAATTGCCTTCATAATTGCATCAAAACACATCGAGTCAAAAATGTTTGAGCTATAGATAAAGGTTATTAATGCAACCAAATTTTTCTCATCGAGAGTAATTACAGGCCTCCACATGGACTGCATATTAGTAATTGTTGATCGATCTTTTGTAAAGCCATGTTGACTTGTATCTAAATCAACCGGAAACCAAATTTCTGAATGATCTATTATTAATTGTTCTATTACCTTCAAAAATGAAGGAATGAGAGGGGGAGGGTAATAGGACGGTACCATCTCCTATTTAGGAGATTGTACCATCCTATTATCGCACATTCTTTGACCAAATATATAGTGGTTAAAGGGCGTAATACCGGCTGCTACAGTAAGTACGAAACGAATGTGCATGAGATTATACTTTCCGTTCATGATGCCCTTGGTTTATCCTTCTGGTCACAACTGAACTAATTTGTAACTAGGTTTTCAACACCTAATACATACTTGCATATATATTGGTTCTTCGCAAACAAACAGTATTTAACTGTTATATATTGAATTGAATGATGTCATACTTACCGCGAAATGGGATAATTGGTATCGATCAAGGCCAGAGTGTATGGATTTACTGGAGTAGCATGTGTTCAGAAATTGTTGTAATTCTCAATTTCGGTAAACTATAGCATAAATTGATATCCATCAGGTTGGTACCATGTACCCACTCGGAAACCATAGTGTTAGTAACATGTACCTTTTCGGCACAATAATGTTGGTATCGGTTACTAACACGATAGCCATAGTGTTAGTATCCTTTACAGACTCGGCATATATATTACATAGTGTGAGTTAGGGTTGAAATCGCATTGTCGTAGACTTTATATGATGTTAGCCTCACTAGTGCAGGTTTACACATTCGTCTAGGAGATACAATTTAACAATATTTGTTTTCGCGGGTGGTGGTAACATTTCTTTAAATCAAGTTTGCGAGCTTGAAGTAAACACCAATCCCATTGTATTTAACCAGTCGTCGAACAACATAACAAAACTACCGCCAGCCACAACGCACTGACGCGTTTTGACCTTCCTTGATCACCATCAGAGTACGACGGCAAACTGACTATCGAGGATCAAACCGCATTGAATATATATGGAAATCAGAAGTAGATA
Organism: Eudiplozoon nipponicum; assembly: GCA_029291075.1. Taxonomy (NCBI): domain Eukaryota; kingdom Metazoa; phylum Platyhelminthes; class Monogenea; order Mazocraeidea; family Diplozoidae; genus Eudiplozoon; species Eudiplozoon nipponicum. The sequence continues at coordinate 82,749 of JAQBSW010002808.1, forward strand.
TGCGGCTCTCACCTATAGCAGTCTCGCATAGATTGAACTTGACTGGAAATGTCGGCTGAACAATTTCTATGCAGTCACGAACATAAACTGTTTGTAGCTTTCGTACAATTTAACAATAATTGTTTTCGCGGGTGGTGGTAACAATTCTTTAAATGCGATGGGATTGGTGTTTACTTCAAGCTCTAAAACTTGATTTAAAGAATTGTTACCATCACCCGCGAAAACAAATATTGTTAAATTGTATTGCCTATCTATGTATATGTGGCAAAAGCTACAAACAGTTTATGTTCGTAACTGCATAGAAATTGTGCAGCCGACATTTCCAGTCAAGTTCAATGTATGCGAGATTGCTAGAGGTGAGAGCCGCATATCTAAATTTGATTTCCATATATATTCAATGCGGTTTGATCCTCGATAGTCAGTTTGCCGTCGTACTCTGATGATGATCAAGGAAGGTCGAAACGCGTCAGTGCGTTGCGGCTGGCGGTAGTTTTGTTAGGTTGTTCGACGACTGGTTAAATACAATGGGATTGGTGTTTACTTCAAGCTCGCAAACTGGATTTAATGAATTCGTCTAGGAGATTTTACTGTCCTATTATCCAACGTTCTTCGACCAAATATATAGTGGTTAAAGGGCGTATTACCGGCTTCTACTGATGAGTCGCCAGTAGACACGAAATGAATGTGCATGAGATTATACTTCCCGTTGATGCTGCCTTTGGTTTATCCTTCTGGTCCCAACTGACCTTATTTTTTACTAGGTTCGCAACACCTAATACATACTTGCATATATATTAGTTCTTTCAAAAAAACAGTATTTAACTATTATACAACTTTTTTGCATTGACTATTTTCGTTTGTTTAAATGTTTTGTCTCTTCCAATGAAAACCTTTTGGAAATTAGAGTACACTATCGTTTTATGTTAATTGTTCCTAATTGTATGTTCGCCTGTTGTTCGGTTTGTCTTAAAACGTCATGTCTCGGACGATCAGACCTTTCAAACACCAAAGATTGAAGATGCAATATATTTGACCGAAGGAATTAGGAACCTTAGCCTAATGGAAGGTGCTGAAAGGAATGATGATTTCAAATGTTCTAAATAAGCGCAAAAACCAGAAATGTCGTCCTCATGAATTTCAAAAATACTTTAATTTTGAACTACGATCGGGTTTTAATTTTATTTAAATTTTTGGATTTTTAAAGATTTTTCGTCTCATCTCATCTTGAGGACACTTCTAAAATTCGAATTCACTTATATATTGTAAGGATTTATTTTTATTTTTTGCTTTCTTCCCACAATAGATTGTCCAAAGGCGGGCTTCATCAAATAAAATCTCGATCACCATTAATATCAACAGGCAAGGTGAAATTGAAGCGTGATAACATTTTGTTACAGAGGACAGCAGAGCTAGCACGGACCTCTCCACCAGACACATCATCCTCCTATGAAACTATACATTCGTATACTAGAAGGAGTAACCCAAATAAACGCCGATCATTTTATGGAGGCAACCTCATTGACGCTCAATTCTCTTGACACATCATGCTAAAAACCTACGGATTTGAAGTGCTCCCCTTCACCACTAGCTCATGCAGAATGACCTCAAGTCCCATCCAACAAGCCAAAGCTATACCGCGACGTCGTGGCCGACCCCGCCGCATAAAGTCTCCAAATTACGGACTTCCTCCTCCAGTCTCCAGTACCAGTCCTGAATCCTCAGATCAAGCCAATATCACGACCAGTGCAGAGATTTTGAAATCGACAAAATGTAAGACCCTTGCAGCCCCGCGGGCCACCGATTCAATCCCTACAACTTGCTCCTCTTCCAATCATACCGACACTATCCAGGACATTGGGGACAAAGACCCTGGTCAGATCTTGTTCACCTTCACCCCCGCAACGCTACTTCCGAGCAAACCCTCGAGACCAGATAACCCGCCTTTGTCCTGCTTTAAAATCATTCAATTACCTCACCGCCTGATAAAAGCGGGACTAAGGAAATCCAGATCGATGCTGACCACTCCGTTCTCATCAGAAAACGATCAGTCTACTTTTTTCCTCTCATCAATCCAATCAATGCATTTTTGTGGGCGACCTTACACTTCATCTGGCTAAAGGGCAAAATCTTACTTCCAAAAATCATCCGCTACTTTGGCTCTTTGCGGACAATCTATTAAATCAATTTATTCACTTCTCTACCAGATGAAATAACTTACTCGAATGCGTCCTATTGTAGAGGCTCCTAAGCTATTGGTGTCTGAGAACCCCATAGATGCCAGATCGTGTTCAATCCTAATAGGTGCAATAGAATCTGATAAGCTTGTATTTTCATTCATATCTGCTAAATTCATACCTGCCATGTCTTGTGCTAACTTGCTAGTGTCCTCAAATTTAAGATGAGCTTCCATATCGATCGAATTTAATTATTAAATTGACACTTAATGTTAGGCAATCGGAGTGTGAAACCTTTCACGTTACAAAACACCCGAACAGATAATCTGGAAAGAAATAGACGCGAAAAACAGAATTATTAAATTTCCTGTTCCAGGACGTCCCCAAACACGTGCATTAATAGAAAATAGAAGACAGTGTTTAGCAGGTGTATATTGTAGAAATCGAGTAAACTTTAAATAAAGAAAATGAAATAATTGCAGCAGCCCGAGGAATTTACAACCAGTCGAGGACAGTAATGCTCGAAAACTGAAAATGGCGCACAATTCAAAGTCTTTATACAGTCGAGTATTTAAACAAAGAAAGTTCTGGAAAATAAATGATTAAATTCTTTTTAAATAAAATTCGTTTCAATCAGCAAAGTTGGTTTAAATTTATCAGTTAGTGTCACTTTAATTTTGGCGGAGGAATTATCTACCTCCACACTATCCAAGATGTGACAAATTTTAAATTTCAGGAGATCTTTCCTAATCTCGACCACTGCCGGGTATCTATCCCTATCCCACTTCTATCCTCTATCACAAGAGAGAGAATTTTCAGATATTTAGGCGATTCACTGACTGGGAATATTTTAGCTGACTCTGTGACACCACTGATTGGAGAAATCAATTTCTCTCAGACAACCTTTCTTTATGTTTTTCTAATGTCCATAACATCTTATCCTCTCACATTACTTCTGCAACCTCTATTCAACACATTCGCACGACGAACAAGTTGAACAACTTGTTTAAAGAATTCAATAACCTTGCACGCAATTATAGCCTAAACACATCATCAATTGTTCGCGCTTTCGCAATCCGAAATGTCGATGAGCTCATTAAACAGGTATTCAAAAAATAAGTGCTCAACTTCGAAAGACAATTCTGAACAGTTCCCAACACCTGAATAAGATTTACAGTCATCAAACACCAATTGCTACAATAGTAAAAAACATCAAACATAAACTTTTCTCGGTCGGACGACTACAGCTTTGTCGACAACTATCTAAATTATCTCGTAGACTCTTCCTCCATTCCCATTCCGCCTGCTAATAATTACGCGCGCGGTTCGAAATGACTCCAATTTTGTCGCATTCTGATATTGAAAAAATTGTTATGGATCTCCAGAACTCAGTGAAGGTATTGACAGAAGACAACAACTATTTACAAAATGAAGTGTCCATATTGAAGAATGAGGCTGTTGTGAATGCGATGAAATTGGAACAGGCAGTTAAAAATAATGAGACTTTAAGCGTGCCTATAGTTGAACTGAATGAAGCGTTAAACATTAAATTAGACAAAATACAAAGTGATGTACAGCCTTGGATTGAATTGGCTGCTATAACAATGGAAAGTGATACGCCTGTTAAAAATAAATCATCTGGCGAAGAAATATTGAATATATTGGCGAACGAAGTATCAGCGAGAAACAGCAAGCAAGATCAATTAGTATTATTTAATCTTGCTGAAAATGCTGAGGTTAATGATGTCCAGAAACTAAATGCGTTAATAAAAGAGAGACACATGCGGATATTGCAAAATGCTTTAGGGTGGGTAAACGATCGGATCGTCCAAGGCCAGTTATTGTGAAATTATCAAAACGCCCAACAAATATGCAAATTGAGTCCATCAACAAAAAGAAAGATGAGAGTCTGAGTTTTCGCAGCATTTTTATTGGCCGGGACAAAACGTTTCTCCAACGAAAGTTGGCTAAAGCAAAAAAGTTAATAAGCAACCAGGAACGGAAGCTGCTAACCACTGATCAAGCAACCTCTGAGACTGCAACATCAAAAAACGATGTTTCATTAATAAATATTGTGGACAGCGGGGGGAGAGGAAGAATGGCCTCAAAACCTGGGAAACGCATAATAAAGAAGCCAGCAAAGCTGAATCAGTAAAAGTTGATTATTGTTTAGATAAGTCGTGTTCCACATTTACCTTATTTTATGCTAACTTTTGAAGTGTTAGGAACAAAAACTTTTTGCTTTGTAATTTTATAATAAGTAATGATTTTGATTTTATAATTTTATCTGAAACCTGGCTTAATAATGACATAGAAAACCATGAATTTGATATTCCTCACTATTCTTTATTTAGAAAAGACAGATCGCTGGATAAAAGAGGTGGAGGAGTACTCATTTATAGTAAATCTGTATTTAAGGCGAAAATTCTACATACTAGTGATGATAATGCTATCATTGATTTCTTATCTATACAATTTGAGAATCTGATCTTAACAGCGGTTTATAGACCGCCGTATGCTACTTTATTTGATGATCAAACATTTACCAATTCTTTTCAATCTATCTTTGACTGCCATGGGTATAATGTAGTAGTAGGTGACTTTAATAAGTTACAGGACTGTGAAATAACCAATTTTTTTTCTAACCATGATCTCAAGCAGATTATAAATGAATCAACTAGAGGTTCGCAATGCTTAGATCATGTATACTTAGAAACTGAAATGGTGAAATCGTACAGTTATGATGTTGTTAATTATTTCAAAGAATTGGATCACAAACAAATTATTCTACAATGGAACATCTTGAGTAGCAAAACACAGAAACTAAATTTTGAAAATGCACACGTGCACTGTTCCAGAATCAACTGGAATCTATTTAGAGAATTAAGCTTACTGATTGATTACGGAAGTTTTTATTTCTTAAACACTGACGAGTTTGTTTCTTCTGCTTCATCGTTATTATCTATTTTATTTCAGGCATCTACGTTTACGGACATTATACCGAAACGAATTAATAGGAAATTGTGTAAACTAAGAATTAAACGAGATAATATAATAAAGTGTAGTCTTATCAATAGTATTAAACAAATGAGGTTAGATCTCATTGATAACGAAATTAATTCATCACTGCTGATAATTCGGCAAAGATCAGAACGAATTATTTTGGCCAAAATGAAGAGTAATCCTAGACTAGGATACAAACTCCTCACAGATTATAGTAAATATAAGGAAAAGTTAAAGCTTATATTACCTGTGGATAAAACTGAGCACGAATTTCTCTGTGAATTGGATGATGTTTTTGGCAATTTGATATGTAATCCACAGAATGAAAGAAATCTTATGGAAATACCTGATCCTTTGGGAGACCAGGAATCAGGACTTGTTATTGACAGTGATGAATTGATAAAATTGATGTTAAAAATCAAATCAAAAAAACAAAAAGATCACCTTGGTATTTCGATTGATAATCTGATTCAATTACCCTTAACATTTAGGAATGTGCTCTGCAACTTTATAAATAGAATTTTGAAGAATGGGAAATTACCAATCGATATATTAACGATAGTAGCAAAGCCGTTGCCAAAAGTTAGTAAGCCAACGTGCGCCAGTGATTATAGATTAATCTCTATTATCCCTTCGTTTTTGAAGATAATAGAACGATTGATACTAGATCATTTAGAACATATGTTACCGGCTGATTTTGACCTATGTCAACATGGCTTTACGAAAGGTAGATCGACAACTACTAATATGCTTTCCATGTGGAAACATGTAATCACATTAGACGAGAATAAGTTAGATGCATTAATTGTATTTATAGATATCTCAAAAGCTTTTGACTCTATATCTTTTGATGCTATTTTGAATGCGATTAGTTTGTTGAATATTGATCCGAATATTTTTAGATTACTTAAATACTATCTATATAATCGACGAATGAGTATTCAAGTAAACGATTTGATATCAAAATCGAAACGAGTAACGAGTGGAGTTCCACAGGGATCAAGCTTGGGGCCAATTTTATTTAAAATTGTATTTGCAAATTTGGAAACTAAGATCCTTAACGGTCGAGTTTGCAAATTCGCTGATGATTTAAAAATAATCTTCCCAATTGATCCAAAGAATGTCGAATTCTCCAAAAATAATGTGACATTAGATTTGTATGATTTGAGTAAATATTTGATCACACTAGGGCTGAGAATAAACAATAAAAAGACGAAAGCTTTAAAAATAGGGAACAGAACAAACTTTAATTATGTTTATTTTCATGATGCTGTTATTAATGATGTGTTTGAGATTAAACTTATGCAAGAAATTAAGGATTTAGGCATAATTATTCAATGTACAGCTTCTGCTGAGAGACATATTGAAAGTATAGTAGGCAGTGCCAAGAAAAGATGGGCACTAATAAATCGAAATATCTTATCAAATGATATAAAACTTCAAATGTATATAATATGGATTAGACCGGTACTAGAATATGCTGTCGCAACTTGGAATCCATTAAAAAAGGGTTTGTCTAATAAGATAGAAGCTGTACAAAGAAAGGTTGTGAAACATATTAGTCCTATTTCTTGCACTATATACGCCTCTAGATTACAGTTTGTGTCATTGCAATCACTGTGGTTTCGGAGGATGTGTTATTGTATAAAAGTTTTCCATTTGAACCAGTGGACTGGTGCCTATATGACTCCGATAAGAAAGAGTCATGAAGTTGGAATTAGATCTGGACATTTGTAAATATCTCCTCCTTTGGTGGGGAATGTAGCGAGCAAGTTATTCTCTTTCTCGAAAATCTACAAAATTTATAACCAATTGCCGAAGGGGCTTAGAGAAATGCCTCCATCTAAGATGTCTATTAAAACTTTATCTACTGAACTTGAAAAAGTCTGCAATCCTGCTGATATTTTTTATTTTTTTGATTATGATAATACTTTCTCATGGTTGAATAAAAGACAAGGATAATTGTTATCGGAAACAGATTTTCTTGAGATTTTATTTCCAAGTTTTGTATTATTATAATTGAAATGTTATGCACTATTTCTTCAAATTAGTTAACATTACATACAATCAATTGCTAGTCATGGTTCTCAATTTTTGCATAATGTTACACTCGAATTATACCTTAATTGTTCCTAATTTGATAATGTATATATTATTCTTTTCAGTCGAACTTTCTGATATTGATATATTGTATTGTACAACTAGTGAGATATACCTATCTACATGATATTAATTGCACATTTATTGTGATGTGATAATTTTTTTATATATTGTACAATTTCCAATTTTATTATTTGATGGAATATGTGTGGTTTGAATCCAAATAAAGATATTCTATTCTATTCAAATTGAATTCTATTCTATATATTTGAATTATTTACATGTATTCATCACGATTCAAGTTTGTGTTCCTGATAATTACTTGTGTATAAGACATTCAATTGTGTTGACAATATATCGTTTTGTTGCCGTCTAGAGCACGGTCCATTTTGTTTAACTGTGAATTGATTCATGCTTAGCTACACCATTTGCAATAAACGGATGAAAATGGATGAGTTTTCTTACTTCACCCTTCGGAAAATGTCAGGGACTGATCAAGGAACGGGTGGGGAAAACGACCACCATGTAAATATAGGAAATCATTAATAAATAGACAGCTGCCTCGCAAAGGCTATCACTATAACTACAAAACATTTTTCACTAGTATCGGTCTAATCCAAATTATATACATTTTAAATTTTATATCATTCTCTTTGAGATTAAACTTCATTAATCTCAGCATCATGAAAATAAACATAATTAAATTCTGTTCTGTTACCTATTTTTAAAGCTCTCGTTTTTTACTGTTTATTCTCAGCCCTAGTGTTATCAAATATCTACTTAAATCATATAAATATAGTGTCACAATATTTCTGGAGAATTCGACATTTTTTGGATCAACTGGAAAGATTTTTTTAAAATCATCAGCGAATTTGCATACTCGGCCGTTAAGGATCTTAGTTTCCAAATATGCAAATACGATTTTAAATAAAATTAGTCCCAAACTTTATCCCTGTGGAATTCCACTTATTACTCTTTTCGATTTTGATATCAAATTGTTCACTTGAATACTCATTCTTCGATTATATAAATAGAATCTAAGTAATCTAAAAATATTCGGATCAATATTCAATAAGTTAAACACATTAAAAATAGCATCAAAAGATATAGAGTCAAAAGCTTTTGGGATATCTACAAATACAATTAGTGCATCTAATTTTTTCTCGTCTAATGTAATTACATGTTTCCACATAGAGAGCATATTAGTAGTTGTCGATCTATCTTTCGTAAAGCCATGTTGACTTTTATCAAAATAATTCGGCAACATACGTTCTAAATGATCTAGTATCAATCGTTCTATTATCTTCAAAAACGAAGGGATAATAGAGATTAATCTATAATCACTGGCGCACGTTGGCTTACTTACTTTTGGCAACGGCTTAGCTACTATCGTTAATATATCGATTGGTAATTTCCCATTCTTCAAAATTCTATTTATAAAGTTGCAGAGCACATTCCTAAATGTTAAAGGTAATTGAATCAGATTATCAATCGAAATACCAAGGTGATCTTTTTGTTTTTTTGATTTGATTTTTAACATCAATTTTATCAATTCATCACTGTCAATAACAAGTCCTGGTTCCTGGTCTCCCAAAGGATCAGGTAGTTCCATAAAATTTCTTTTATTCTGTGGATTACATATCAAATTACCAAATACTTCATCCAATTCACAGAGAAATTCATACTCAGTTTTATTCATAGGTAATATGAGCTTCAATTTCTCCTTATATTTACTGTAATCGGTGAGCGGTTTGTATCCTAGTCTAGGATTACTCTTCAGTTGGGCCAAAATAATTCTTTCTGATCTTTGACGGATAATCAGCAGTGATGAATTAATTTCTTTATCAATCAAATCTAACCTCACTTTTTAATACTAATGATAAGACTACACTTCAGTATTTTATCTCGTTTAATTCTTAGTTTACATAATTTCCTATTGATTCGCTTTGGTATAATATCCGTAAACGTAGATGCCTGAAATATATCAGATAATAACGTTGAAACAGAAGAAACAAATTTATCAGTGTTCATGATATAAAAACTTCCATAATCAATCATTATGCTTAACTCTCTAAAAAGGTTCCAGTGGAATATGGAACATTTTGTCCTCAAAGCTAGGATAAGCCTTCATATCAAACACAGTTGTATTTATTTAACTATGTTGCATCACAATGGTTCGAAATAGAATGAGATTAAACACAAAAACGAAATAAATATATAAACTTATCCTTGCAGATCTGTGTGCTAAATTGAGAAAATATCATGTTTTATTAAAAGAATATAGTGTAGCAGATTAAAATTATGAACGTTGCAAAGGTTGCTCAGGACGTTGCAATCTAGTAGTCCAAACCAAGATGGCTGCTACATTCTATAAGAAGTGCTGAATCAAGTCAGTCCAAACTACAGTAAATCTGAAATCGAGCCAGATTTGATAATATAAAAACTCCAGAGAATTTAAGTAAAGATTTTTCTTGAATTTAAGCGAATAATTATCGTTTTTAATAATATTCCTTTCAAATAACCCTGTGGTATAAATTGTTACTTTTGTTTTAGAAAATATTTTCTCATCCAAAACACCCTTATCAAAAAAGATGACTAGTAATAAACACCTGGTCCATTAAGGACATATATTTGTCAGTATAAACTAAGAATTGTATAGTGTAGAAAAAGCAATTCATCTAGTAGACTCGTTTCGTTTTTATTGGGAACTAATCCTATACTTGTTAGAATTTGCCGCAAACAGGACCATTATGTGATGTATTGAACATGTTAGCCTCGGCCACGGAACGACTTTTCTATAAATCATCTTGTCCTTCGGTCTCGTCTCAATCCAGTTAAAATGTGGAACGCAATTATCCTAATTTATTCAATAATCTATGCAATTTACATCTATGATGACAATTTTGTACATCATTCTTTTGACCTTGTACTTTTCCTGTAAAATAGAGTCAAACAGTTTTTTCTATTCGCGTTAACTATATAAACATGTGATTGTTATTGAAGGCCAAAGCGCGCCAGCATCTGTTAATGATGATAGTTTTGCTATGATGTTAAACTGTTTAAGTAAACTTGGATTGGTGTTTATTTCAAGCTTACAAACCTGATTTAAGGAAATGTTTTCACCACCCGTGCAATGCATGATTATTTAATTATTATGGCTGCCTGGAGATAATTTGGAAGACACTCTAAATAGTTTTGATTTGACCTTTATTCACATAAATTGGTTTGTTGAAGTACATAGAGACAAGATATGTTGTTTAGCTCCGACGAAGACTTGCATGATAAAAACAAGTTGTTATGTGTCCTTTGATTTAAGATCGGCATCTCATGTTTATTTTTAAATTTTGGCGATATTCACTCAACCGCGCGGTTTGATAAATGGTTGCTACTACATTGTATACCGATATTGAAAATGTGATCGAGGAGCTTAGGATTTCTATACAAAAACGTCTCCAAACTGAAAAAAATTGTTGCAGGCGAAAATGAACAAAATGATTTCGTAGCTGTGTGTATGTGTTACGCAAATTGTGTAACTGAAGAAAGTAATGTGTATTTAGCGTCTTTCTTAGTAGACTAATAACAGCAATAAATTGGAAGATCAAAAAATAATGAATAATTTTCAACTTGATTTGAGCTAGCAAAACAATTTGCGAACAAAAAATATTTCGAAATCCACTAACAAATCTGGTGATAAATTTCCGATTATCTTCTTGGGCCTCCAATCAAGAAAAACTAAGATATTTTAATGAATATATTCAGAAGGATACTGAAATGTTAACATATAGGAAGGATGAACGATCGTCCGAATCCAGTGGTTGTCAAATTAACAAGCCAACCTGTATATAATCCGATTGAAACAATTAAAATAGTATTATTTCATGCTTTTAAAATGGTATTTTTGGAAGAGACAAAACTCCCTCGAATAAATACTAACTAGAGCAAGGAGAGACAAACGAAGTGCTAAGCTGATGACATAACCAACTTTTAAGACCACCAATTGGAAATGATCCACCTGTGCAGCTAAAATTACGAAAAACTGTTTATGTTCTACAGTATCGCTATTAAATGTAGTCAACATAGGAGTGATAGGAGATATGGTTATGTAAATGTTGACTTCACCTATATTGGTTGGGTCGTTTATGCGGATTCCCTCAGAATTTATTATAAGTTTGTCGGGCAGTCAAGAGTTACTAATCCCTAACTCCACAGTCAATATGATCATTTGTGCAGACAATACTCTTACTGAGTTATCCAATCCGTCAGATGTCATTATGCTCAACACAAATGCTATAGTTTTGATCATTTATATTTAGGAGTCTGCTCGTATAAAGCGTTTCCAATCCCTTAAACAAAATATAAATATTTATTATTCTATATTCACTTCTGTGGCTCGAAGGTTGCTTTCATCATTGTGCTAATTGCTCCATCTTCATTTGTGCACTTCTACGAGGACTTTCTGTTGAATTACCTTCAGCCTTAGATAAACTAATTGGAGCGTTATCGGCCTCAAAGTTGGTAATTTCTACATCTTCCCCTCCTCAGGAGTCTGCTTTGGCATACTGCTTAAACAATCAAGCGCGACAACTCGTGGTCCGTCGGGCATGTAAATAAAAACTGTATTACGCTCTGTACCCACCATTTTCACACGATACGGATCATTATTAGCAGCCTATGGTGCCATAGGCTCAACCTTTGCTGCTATGAAATATTCGCCGACCCTTAGGCGAATGCGTGTGGGTCGTCTTGTATAGACTTGTCTCTGTGTGGCGCCCATATACACTTAGATGTTTTAGACAATTCTGAATATCCGCTATGGTGCAGCGCTCATGGGACCTTGGGATTGTAGTTTCCCTTAACAGTATAATATTATCTTTATAGACTGTGGTTGTTAAAGTGAATCCTGTAACTTGAGATACTATAAATCGCATCTCACGGTCGACAAAATGTGATTTATCTCTCCAGGATCCTGGTGTCTCGTTGCACCAACATCGCAATATCTCTTTCATTGTTCGGTGTGCTCGTTCAGCTGTTGCGATGGTCTGCGAATGGTAAGTGGCTGTGCCGGATCGTTTTATGTCAAGTTACTTGCACCACTGATTAAATACTCTCGAATCGAATTGTGCACCCTGGACAGTAACAAAGCTTGTGGTGCACCAAATCGACCGAGCCATCGCTCTTTCAAGCACTTTATAATCTTCTCTGTTGGGATTTATTTCAGTGATACATCCTCGACGCATGGGGTAAACTTATCGACCATGGAAAACACATAGGCTAACCCGCCACGAGCCACCGG